>NMUG010000259.1:0-24626 GCA_002855965.1 Monotropa hypopitys
AAGTGAGTAAAGACTTCAGATTTTTTTTTCATAAGATATACCCAAGTGCAACGAGTGTAATCATCAATAAAGGTGACATAGTAACGATGATGAGACAAGGCAGTAACAGGTGAAGGACCCCAGACGTCAGAATGAATAAGGTCAAAAGCACTAGGAGCTCTGTGCATGCGGGGGAATATAAGAGGTACGAGTGTGTTTAGACAATTCACACACCACACACTTAAAATTGGACTCCTTGCAAGCTTTATTTAAGTGAGAAAACAATCGGCACAAATATTGAAAGTTAGCATGTCCAAGACGAGCATGCCACAAGTCTAAAGTTTTACGTCTGAAGTCAAATTTGTGAGAATCTGGCAAAATAGAATTACTAGAACATAAAGCTTGCAGATTAGAGGACATAGGAGATCCAAAGTAGTAGAGGCCATCACGCTTATACCCCATGCCAAAAATCTTTTTCGAAATCAGGTCCTGTAAGTAGCAATCAGAAGGTAAGAACACAACAGCACAATTATGATCTTTGGCAAGACGATTAACCGAAAGAAGATTGCAGGCAAAGTTAGGAACATAATAAACACATGAAAGAGTAATATCAATGAATAAACAGACATCTCCTTGATGATGAACTGGAACGGAGGATCCATCAGCAATACAGACTGATTGAACAATAGGAGTAAAAGAAGAAGCAAATACAGAAGACTCATCGGTCATATGATTATTAGCACCGGAATCCAGAATCCAAGTGGACTGGGTTGACTTACCATGAAGAGCGGTTGGAGTACCTGTAGCAATGACAGTTGTGGGACCAGAAGACGGGGTAGCATCCTTCCGAGTATCATCCATGAGTGAGACATGCATCGGGTGTTTTGATCCAAGTGGATGAAAGTGAGAGGACGAGAACAACCTGTTGGGCAAATTTGAGCTCTCTGGTATTCCTCCAGCGTCCATGGGTGTTCCTCAGATCACTGTTTGCTTTGTCATTGATGCCAATGGTATACTGAATGTGTCCGCTGAGGACAAGACCACTGGGCAGAAGAACAAGAAATCGAGAAGATGGTGCAAGAGGCTGAAAAATACAAGTCTGAGGATGAGGACCACAAGAAGGTGAAGGCGAGAGCCGACACAGACAGGCAAATGACGCTGTAGGTCGCAAACGGCGACAGAGGTTGCCGGAGGTCGCGAACGGCGACGAGGTCCGAGCAGCAGAGGCGGCGAGGGACTGTATGAGGTCGCCGCTGTAGATGGAGAAGACCAGAATGGACATCGCGTCGGAGATCGGAATGGACCTCGTCGGTTGTTGGCGTTGGGTGGAATAAACTCGTCGGAGACAGGTGAGCACTGTGGTCGAGAGGGCCAGCGAGGGAGACACTGTAGAGAGAAGGTGACGGCGAGGGAGACGCCGCAAAGAGAATGACGCCGACGAGGGAGATGCCGGTGAAGGGAGGCAGTGACTGCGAGGGAGAAGCCTGGCGCAGCTGAGAGAAGCGGAGAGACGACTAGGATAGGGCTGCTGAGAGGCAGATTGAGAGGGTGACGGCTGAGATAAAAAAAACTTAAAACTCTAACGTGTTTGCTCTGATACCATATTGAAATCAGAATAGAGAAAAAAATTGTATATTGAATCATATATACACTTTGCCAAGGATACACATATATATAGAATCCTATCTAGCCTATTCTAGGAAATGATTAATTACAATCAATTACATAAAATAAAGAAGGAAATAAATGTGGTCAACGTGACCAAAAATAGTCTAAATCAAATCCCTAGAAATCTGCGATTCCATAGTCAATTCCAACATTATCTATCATTGATGGAATTTGCGTACAACAGATTTCATACAGTATTGGTATGGCACCTTACGAGGCGTTGTATGGCCGGAGATGTAGATCTCTTATCTTTTGGAGTGATGTAGGTGAGTGGCAGTTATTGGGTTCAAAGTTGGTTCAACAAACATCCGATGGTGTTAAGATTATCCAGGAACGATTGAAAATTGCGCAGAGCCGGCAGAAAAGTTACTCGGATAATCGAAGACGAAACTTAGAATTTGATGTGGGTGATTACGTATTTATCCAAGTATCACCTTGGAAAGGAGTTATGCGCTTTCGGGGGAAAGATAAATTCGCACCACATTTTATTAGGCCATATGAGATTATAGAAAATATTGGGGCAACGATGTATCGTTTAGCTTTGTCAGGTGAATTGTCACGATTGCATAACATTTTCCATGTATCGATGCATCGAAGATTTATCGGGGATATGTCTTGTATTTTGGAATCTATGCCAGTGGGACTGAATGAGAATTTGACTTATGAAGAAGCACCAGTTAGAATCGTTGACAGAAAAGAACAAGTTTTACGTTCGAGGGTTGTGTAGTGGGTAAAAAATGGCATGGCAACATCACGGAGTTGAAGAAGCAACCTAGGAAGGTGAAGATAGTATAAGGACCAAGTATCCGTATTTGTTCGAACTAGGTATTTTAAATTTCGGGGACGAAATTTTCTAAGTGGGGGAGAGTTGTAACATCTGTCTTAGAAAAATTCATTTGTAATTTACTTTAATGCAAGTTTACGTCTGAAATTAATGTAAACTATATTGATTTGTGTATTGGGGAAAACTCAATAAAACAAAGTTAGAAAATGCCATGAGTTTGAGATTAGAGTAATTCTGAGATAGGATTATGTGGTAAAATGAGGTATTAAACTAATAAAACCTTAGATATAAAGTTTGGAGTAATTTGAAATAAGATATATTTAAAATAAGTTCTCTGGAAATTGGCCTAAATTTCCTAATATGTCGATATATGGCCAATGGAGGATGTGTACTGATATATGAACGATTTTTCTCTGGGGTTTTGGCCCAGGGATCGTGTCTACACCGAAATACTAAGAAATTATATATCGATATGTGTAATCAGTCTGTAAATGTATATCCGTATAATATGAGATGTATATCGATATGTGATTAATTGCTCTCGAGAAATTTGGTTGGGAAAGCCTTGGTATACCGATATATGCTCATGCATATATCGATATGTGAATGTTCGGTAGAAATGGGTAGGTCAATGCAACATATCGAAATGTTAAGGGAAATTGAATATCAAAATGGATTTCGAACATATCGATATATTTAAAACTTATAGGTGTTGGATTGGCGTGAGTCGGTGGGTTTTTGTTTGATTTTATTTATCAATCCAATTATTCAGTGGACGTTTTCAACTCATCAAAACAGGCCAAACATCATAGAGTGGGAGAGAAGAAACGAGTGAGGGAGAAGAATCGAAGAAAAATTGGTCTGAAAATCAAGCATAAGGTCCAGGAGCTCAATCAAACAGGTAAGAACTTTATTCAACCCTTAATAGATCGAGGTTTGTGGATGCAATTTATGGGTTTTGTATTTGGTTCGAGAAGAATTGGGAATCAAGGAAAATAAGAATTTCAAATTGTTTTTAATGGGTTTGACGAAATTTGTATTTAATTGTAGGAATTTTAATCGGTTAATATTTGTTGGAATAATCGATTCTTGATTAAAACAAGATTGTGGAATTGTATATGTGTGAATTATGAAAAAATTCAAAAAGAAGATGAACAATGTTCGATGTTCTACACTTCTCTGATTTTAGAACATATATCAATATGTAGTCAATTGAACCAATCAGAATGTGTATGAGTCAGATTATACATCGATATGTGTCTGGTAAAACCATTCGGAATAAGAAATCATATATCAATATGTATAACATATCAAAATGTCTTTTTAATCGATATATCGATATGTGAATTCCTTCAGGTTATGTCGGAATGTGAGTGAAGGTGATGTATATCAATATATAATAGAATGTATGTCGGTATGTAGAGGCTCTGGTGAAATTCTAGCAGTGTGTATAACGAATGAAAAATAAATTATAATAAAATAGAAATAAATAAAATAAAATAGATATAGAAATAAATGAGATGTGAGAACAAATAAGTTATGTAATTGTTTTATTTATGCAATTACTTTATGTTAATGATATATTGTGTTTCGAATATTCACATGGTTAACTTGGAGAGGTAAGGAAGCTAGCATAGTCAACCCCTCAAAGAAGTGGGGTACTCGACAAGTGTGGAAAACCACTTTGAGTAAGTATGAACTTATTTGTAAATGTGGAAATGTGAAAATCAAATGTGTGGTAATGTGACCATGAAATGTGTGGTAACGTGACCATGAAATGTGTGGTAATACGACCATGGACGAACGGGCCAAAGCTCCCTGATGATGAGCTTAGTTGATGGATATGCGATTTTGTTCTTTACGAACTGCATATGTGGATTATTTACTCTTGATATATTGTATGCTTTGCATAGTCCTGTATTTTTTTTTGGATATCACAGATGTTGATAGTTGATGTCCACTACTAGTGTGTGGGAGAGACTGAAATGGGATACTACATGATGACGTAGATTAGATCCCTAGTAGTCTCAGATTTTGTTGTACATTTTAGTTCTATACGTATGATCATGACAGTAGAACACTTGTACATTATTATGTATTAGAGTTGGTTGTAATAGTTTAGCATGATTTTGAATCTGTAAGTAAAATGTTTTTAATTATGTTTAATTGTCATTATTTAGACAATGTTTAAGATGATTTGATTTCTTAAATTAAAGTGAAATCTTAATGAGCACGATTAGAGTTTGCTGTGAAATGAAAGAACAATTCGGTTAAGTCACCTAATGACTTGGATTAGAAAGATAATAACTGTCGTTATCCTCCGTCCGGTGCAGCCTCATTAGAGTAGTGTAGTCGAGGCGGGGCGCGACATTAAGACTCAAGGGTCGTTATATCGTGACATCATGTCCCCAAATCAAACCCAAAAGGAATCAAAGAGGATAGGCCCAAAGATTAATCGAAGTCTCTCTGTCTCATAGATTTCTTTCATACTTATCTTAATCGCAATGTTCTAAAAGGCACTCGGCGGGAGGACAAGGGGGCCTGGGCAGAGATCTAGGCAGGACCCAGACAATTATTTATTTATTAAGAAAAATAATATTTACTTAATGAAACAATGAATAATACATAAAGTTTTTTTTATAATATAAAACATATAATATTTGTGATTTAAGGCTCTGTTTGGTTTGTTTGGTTATCAAATATATAATATTTCTTCTTAGTCGCGACGGACAACTACCGCCTAACGTCTAAGTGGCACCTAGGCGGACAATTACTGCCTAGCACCTAGGTGGGGCCTAGGCAGACCCAGGCAAGAGCTTTTAGAATAGTGCTTAATTGTATTTGATCTGATCTTAGACTACCAATCCCACTGAAATTGACATATCCCGTTAAGACTCCTCCTCAAACGACAATGGCTCCAATGAAAGGCTTGGGAGGAAAGTTGTAATGTCAAGTTAAGAGCAACTTCTTCTTACTGATTTTCTCCACTCCTACAGCTGCAAAACAAATAATAATCAAAGTATAAAGTCCAAACAATATTATACTCAAATTAAAGCTTAAAATGAACTTTATAACTCCCTTGTAGGAAACTGTCACAGCTGATCCTCAAGAGGTATTCAGCTTGGCTTTTCTTACAAACTGCTACACCACTCAACAAACTAAATATACCTGTGAGTACAAGAGGTGTTTGTGTGAGACCCGAAATTTTCAAATCATATGTACAAAAAACGAAATGAAAGCCGAAATTGTAAATAATTGAAAAAAAAATAAAGAAGAAAGTAAAATAAAAATATATAATTTAGATAAAAAATTCGAATTTTTAAATGTGGGCCTAACCTATTGAGATATGAAACTTAAGGGTTAAATTGTAATTTTTATTAAAAATTCAAAAAACATATAAGTAACGTGGCCATTGCATGTTAAACATGCAACAGCTGCAGCATTCTGTAGCAAACAGAAGTATTGAACGAGAGGAAGATGTTAGAGAAATCTAAAAACCGAGAGGGGGAGAGAGTGTGAGAGACAGAGGATAACCCAAAAATCAGAAGGAAAAGAAGAAGCAAAGAAGAAGAAAAAACCAAAAAACCAGAACGGGGGAGAAATTCAAGAGGGAAACCAAAACAATCTAAGGTAAATTCAATCCTAAACTTGTGTACACTAAGTTCATACGTATTTTAGAAGTATATTAGGATTGTTACATGTTAGATAATCGAAAGAAACCCAAAGAAAAATCATGAAAAATTTGACCAATAGCAGACCAGTGCCACGACCGGCGCAAGCACCGGTGCACCGGTGTTGGGCCCGGTGCATAAGTTGGTGCCCAAGCTTGTGCAGAGACCGGTGGAATTCTGGGGGTTTGCAAAGTGTGTAATTTGAGGTTTAAATTGGTGGAATCGATGTATACATTTTACAACTTGTTTAGGGACTGATTTTATTTAATCTTAGAGATTAAAAACTGATTAAAACCAGTTAATACCAATCAATTCTAAGAATTCATTCAAGCAGTTATAAAAGGGATATTTGGGGTTGGTTCAAATTATTAATCTGAGTTCTAATGGGAGGATGAAATCTAAATCTACTGAGTATTTTTGTTTATTCAAGTCATACTGATTAATGCTCAGTTTCAGGTGAGTGATATTTTAACATTTTACAGTATTATATGGATTTCTGGCATGTTTCTCTAAATTTCCCTATTTCCTTAGAAATGTTTTTAAATTAATGTTTGTTTTAAGAATTCCATGAATATGAACGTATTTGTGAATCTAGATTTAATAAACCAATCAATTCTAAGAATTCATTCAAACGTGTTTTTTTAAGGATTTCTAGCTATAGATTACTGATACAAGATTGTCACATCTAGAGTGTGATCTGGTTATTAAACCCTTTTTAACGGAGAATAAACAGATATTGAACACTAGCCCCGTCAGTTAGGGGGTTTAAAATTCTAACGTACTGTCTATTTTGTTGAATTTAGCATCAGACGTCTAGTTTGTCCACCTAAGGACACCCAGGAAGAATATGGTTACCAAGATGGCATATATGACATAAGAAACTGTTTCTGAAACCGATTTAAAATAAGAAAATAAGAACAAATGTGAAACTCAGATATTTATATTGTTTTATGACACTAATTCTGATACACTGATTCTAATATACTGATTCTGATTGAGATGCTGGGATTTTATATGATATATTCATTGTTCTGGATCAGTATCATTATTAAATCATATGATTAGACTTGACTCAATATGGTATTCGTGGATTTTGGCATGATTACTGATTTACTGATCCTATTCTGTGACTTTTTGACTCATCATTATGATTTTGTGAATTATTAAAAGATAAATCTGTTATTTCTGATTTTAATGCACTATTTCTGATAATTGTTCATATTCCATGGCATAAAATCTGTATGACTATACTACGTCACTCATACGAGCATTAGCTTATGAAATTTATTATTTTTTAGGAGAGAAGCAGCAATATCAATACCAGTAGCTTCTTGTAGAAATTGGAGGCCAAAAAAAGTAAGCGGTTGTTTCTTTTTAGTTTGTTTTAGTTTGCTCTGAGACTGATTTTCCATATTGTAATATGTAAGGTTCTGAAGTTTTTGTACACTATGAACTTGTATTATATTTCAGAGACATGTATGTATATTTTTTTTTCTGTTGTGATGTTATCCTCATTTTAAAAGTTTATCTGAGGTGGTTGTGTAATCACCTTGTACTATGTCGTAATGACCTCAGAGAATGGGTCCAGATCGTGACAGTTTGACTCCATAAAAAGTATCTCACACACAAGAAATAGTGTAAAGGGAGGGTGTGAGGGTTATCCAAAACTATGGGAAAAATCAACCTATTAAGCCAAGTATGTTCTGAAGTTTTTTTCCTTATTCAATGTTCTCATGATTTCTGACTTCTGTTAATTTATCTTATGCAAATCCAAATAAGGCCTTGTTGCTAACAAATGTTCTCACAATGAAGGATAAGCTAATGAGGTCATTGAGAAGAGACACATCCAAGAATAAAATCAAACCAGTGGCTAAAATCTCAAATCAAGTGTAGTGATTTTCTGGTTTTGTAAAGGCCCTATATCTCTTGCAAAATGATCTACACCAAAGTAAGATTAGAGTAAAGAAGTGCTGCACAAAATTCTAACTCTCAAACATGATATTACCAAAGGATATTTAATGAGGGATATAAGAACAGAGGCTGGAAACAGATCCGCACTATATTACCATAGGAGATTTAATGAGAGATATAAGAACAGAGGCTGGAAACAGATAAGCACAGTGAAGCAATACAGCCACGGGAAGCAACTATGAGCACAACCTCTCTGAGGGAAATTAAACCAATGAATCTGAGGTTGGCTGCACTCTACCACACACTCACTCTCAAAATAATCTCACAAATGAAAGAGTAGGAAAGGAGGCAAGGATTTATGGCTGGAGAAATGATTTTCTCAATTGTAGTATATGCCCGATAGCCACCTTCGGAAGAACAAGTGGAACTGTCATATACCATTTCACCCAAACGGCTAGTTTGAATTCAAACAAGCATGCTAATACTTTTCTCATCACACACAGGACTCAAGAAAGTTATATGACGCAATAAACAAATAAACTCAGCCTCAAAAGTCGATTCAAAGCATGCTAGAATAAGAAGAGATATGCTACTCGGCCAGACCCACGGCCAGACCGTGGGGGTCCGGCCCCACACGGGACCCGCACAAAAATTTTAATTGCGGGATTTTGTTTAAAATATTATTTTATAACATCCTGTAAAAAATCAGCTCAATCGGATAATGTATAAAATTTCCTTAATCGTTTGAATTTTCATTCAGAGTTTTAAACAGTTTTATATTCAAATGATTAAGGAAATTTTATACATTATCTGATTGAGCTGATTTTTTATAAGATGTTATAAAATAATATTTTAAACAAAATCCCGCAATTAAAATTTTTGTGCAGGTCCCGTGTGGGGCCAGACCCACACGGTCTGGCCGTGGGTCTGGCCAGAGGGTCTGGCCGAGTAGCAATTTCCGAATAAGAATGTCTCGAGAAACCCAGAAATACTGTCGGTTTATAGTCCAAGGGAATATTCTTGAACATCAAACGTTCAAATTAGAGACCAATTACGTGGATATATAACACATATATAATACAAATTAAACCCAAAATCAACAAAAAAAACAGAGCCAACACACCAGACAAAAAAACAGAGATAAGGAACGAGTTTTGCTATACACACCGCACCAATTGCCAAACCGATTGGTGAGCCAATTGCATAGGGCCCATATTTTTGGGCCCCGTATGGACGATCCGAACCGTTGAAAATTTTTAAATAAATATTTTAAATAATACTGTAAAAAATCAATTTATTCAGATACAGTTTGGTATTTCATATCAAATAATTCAGTTATGAAGTACCAAACTGTATCTGAATAAACTGATTTTCTACAATATTATTTAAAATATTTATTTAAAATTTTTCAACGGTTCGGATCGTCCATACGGGGCCCTAAAATGTGGGCCCTATGCAATTGGCCCACCAATCGGTTTGGCAATCGGTGTGGCCGTCCGTGGGCATAGGATATTCCATAAGGAACAGCTGTTATAGACTTTGGCATAATAAAAAATTAAATAACCAAATGGTCAAATTAAGAGACAAACAAATAGTCAATGTGTAGCTAACACTTTAAGTTATATGTTCATATATAATACTCATATAATCACTCAAGAATTCGGGCCCAAAAATAACAAAACCCAGAGAAAATCCAGAACTGACAGAAAGATGAATAGATTTTGGGAGAATCGATTTTTGACTGACCAAACTTTCGAATTACATCCCATAAGTAACCAAATTGAAGCTAAGCTACATGTATATATATAATACTTATATATTTTATTAAGATTTCCAACCTAAAAAGGCACCAGAACGTCCACCGATGTGAGAACCTGTGGCACCGATCCTTGTGCCGGTGCTTAAGCAGGTCTAATAAACCGGTCTAACCACCGGTGACTAAAAAACAGCCCAAATTTGATTTGATTTCACTTGATTTATTCCATGCATTTTCATCTCATATTGACCAATATATTAATCATGAATTAGGGATAATTTGAGCATGATTTGATTCATAAAACAAGGCATTCCCTAAGCCATTCTAATAACATTCAAGCTTCTATGTTCATTCAATCATTTTTCATATTCCAAATCAATTTTCATTTAAAGCAATTTCATTCATTCTATTCTATATCATATCTTAATTAATTTACTTCATTCAATCATCAATTCTAATTTCAATCATTACAAATGAAAGAGAATAATGAATTGTATATGATATATTGAATGTACAATGGTGGCCCTAATTTATACACGAGGAGAATCTCCTCCTATGGACATACAATCAAACAAACCTAATTACAATCAATCGAAGAAAATAAAAATAAAGAATGAAATGAATATGGTCAACATGACCAAAAATAGTCTTAATCAAATCCCTAGACTTTCGTAATTTCCATAATTAATTTCAATACTCTCTCTCAAGTTGGGGCGAAGATATTGACGAGGTCCAGCTTGCCAAGAGATGATTGAAGAAGCATAGGACCAATAGACTTGGTAAACATATCAGCAGTTTGATCAGACGAACGAACAAAACTTAGAATAATAACACCAGATCTAACTTTTTCCCAAATAAAATGAATATCAACATTCACGTGTTTAGTCTTTTCATGAAGAACCGAATCAGAAAATAGCATAATAGCAGACTTATTATCACAAAACAAGGTAGACGAGCTTGCTACTGGAAAACTCAACTCATTTAGAAGAGATTGAAGCCAAAGAAGCTCACATGTACCCTGAGCCATAGAACGGTATTAAGCTTCAGCAGAAGAACGTGAGACAACAACTTGCTTATTACTCTTCCAAGATATAAGATGATTGTCACGGAAGGAACAAAAACCAGAGGTAGAGCGCCTGTCATCTCTAGAGCCTGCATAATCTGCATCCGTAAAGCATGAGAGACCTGACTGTGCTCCAGCTGTAAAGAAAATCCCATGACTCGGACAAGTCTTGAGGTATCGAAGGATATGGTAGACATCATCCAAATGAGACATATGAGGTGAATGCATAAATTGGCACACAACACTGACGGCAAAAATAAGTTCCGGTCTTGTGTTCGTTAAGTAGATAAGACGACCCACAAAACGTTGATACACCGAAGGGTCTGGTAATAACTTTCCCAGTTCTGCAGTTAACTTAAGGTTTGGGTCCATAGAAGAAGAGGCAGGTCTACACCCAAGCATACCTGTATCCTGAAGAAGATCTAAAGAATACTTTCTCTGGGATAACGAGATACCATGGCGAGATCTAGCAACCTCAATACCAAGAAAATAACGAAGAGAGCCCAAATCCTTAACATCAAATGACGTACTCAGGTCATGCTTTACTTGAGCGATTCCAGATGCATCATCGCCAGTGATAATAATATCATCAACATAGACAGAGATAATAATACATTTACCTTGAGACTGGAGACCAATAAAACATGTGTGATCTGAATGGCACTGAATAAATCCAATACTGAGAACCACATCGCTAAACCGATAAAACCATGCACGAAGAGACTGCTTCAGGCCATAGAGAGACTTTCGAAGACGACAAACTTTCCCAGAACACTCCCCCTGAGGCCGGAATCCCGATGGAGGATCCATATAAATCATCTCAGTCAAATCTCCATTCAGAAAAGCATTTTTTGATATCAAGCTGATGAAGAGGCCAATCAAACGAAGCAGCTAATGAAATAAGAAGGCGAACAGTAGTTAACTTAGCCACCGCAACAAAGGTGGCCCCAAAATCCTTACCAGGGACCTGAGTAAATCCCTTGGCAACCAAACGCGCCTTATACCAATCAATAGATCCATCTGCCAAGTATTTCAGACTAAATACCCATTTACAACCAAAAGTACGCTCGCCTGTCGGAAGAGCAGCAAGCTCCGATGTCTAATTGTCCTAAAGAGCATCCATTTTCGCTTTCATGGCAGCAACCCATTTAAGATCCTAGAGAGCCTCTTGGACAGAACGAGGAATAGAGATAGAGTCAACCTGACATACAAATGTTTTATAAGAGGTAGAGAGACCCTGATAATATACACACTTTGAAATAGGATGATTAGTACTTTCAGCCAAAAGATAACGAGCAGGGAGGCGACGAACACGGGTAGGGTAACGGGAAGAGGCAATATCAGAGGAAACAACAGAAGGTAAGGGAGAAGGAAAGATACCTGAATCTGGAGAAGACGTTGGCAGGGGTTCAGGGGAACGAGGACGGTAGGAGTAAACCTGCACTGGATTATAAAGGATAACAGGGGACAATGAGTCACCAGTGGAATCAAGAATAGGGATGGGCCTAGGTAATGTGGAATCCTTGGCCACAACAGGTTCCACCGGTGTTTGTCCTGCAGAGGGAGAAGAACCTGGAAAGAAAGGAATAGTCTCCAGAAAAGTAACATCCAAAGTATGATATATGTGATGAGTAATAGGATCATAACAGCGAAACCCCTTTGACATGGAGGAATATCCTAAAAAGACACAACGAATAGCTTTATCATCAAGTTTAGTGCGGGTAGGACTCTTATTTTGTACAAAACAAGTGCATCCAAAGACACGAGCCAATAGAGGAAAGAGAGTAGCATTGGGTTTAAGAATGTGAAGTGGTGTTTTTCCTTCAAGGACACGGCTGGGAGTACGATTAATAATATATGTGGCAGTGAGAAAAACCATATGCAGAAATATTTAGAAACATTCATACCTCGCAAGAGACATCTAACAACAGATATGATGTGACGATTTTTACGTTCGGACACACCATTTTGTTCAGGTGTATAGGGACACGTAAGCTGTTGAAGAATTCCATCTTGATTAAGAGCAGATCGAAATTCATCAGTGATATACTCCCGACCATTATCAGACCGAATATTATGCACCACAGTATAATACTGGGTTTTAATCATTTGTAGGAAATTTCTAAAGTGAGTAAAGACTTCAAATTTTTTCTTCATAGTGTATATCGATATGCAGGTCTTCTGGACGGATGGAAAGAGTCTGCATATTGATATGCACTTGAAGTGCATATCGAAATGCAGTCAAAAGAAAAGAGGGAAGAGGGACCCTATTTCGATATACACTCCCAGTGTATATCGAAATACAATATGGGGGCAACCAGAAGTGCTATATTTCGATATGCATGTCATGATGCATATCCAAATGCACCATTCGGGAGGCTGAATAGAAGGCCATTATTCCGATATACACTCCCAGTGCATATTGAAATGCAAACAATCGGGCAAGGCAGTGGGGTTGTATTTCGATATGTACACCAATGTGCATATCAAAATACAACAAGGTGATGGGGCCACAAGAACTCCTTTATTTCGATATGGGGAATAAAGGGTAGGGCCAGCATTTCGATATAGGGTTAGGGCGGGGAAAAATAATTACATTTTTGTTTATTTCGAAATATGTGATTGCCGGACGACCGTGGCAATCACCCGAACATTGACAATCATCCCCGAACCCATTCCTGAGCATCCCAAACCTCTTCTACTCTAAAATCAAGCTCCGGGAAGGTTTGATTTTCATTAAAACTCTAGTAATTTTAATAAGAAAAATATAAAAAACTATTTAATTATTAGAAAAATACAAAGAAAATTTATAAAATTTTCTAGAATGTGACAGGTTATGCCTAAATTCACTTGGTGAAGTAGTATGTCCCCACCATAAGATATTTCTTCATTCCCTTTGCTTTTGGAAGCGGTCCCTATCACGCCTCATCCCTGATAATTGTAAAGCCAATTATCTAAGGATGATACGTGGCGACAGCATACACTAATCTAAACACAACTCACTACTTAATCGACTGAAATAGAACTGAGCTAAAAATAAACTCAGATGATACATCCAATTCAACTCTGAAATAGTACATACTCAAATAAAAGATACAAGCTCAACAGATAATAAAAACTCTCTGATACAACTGCTACCTGAAACAAACTACTCAGAAACTCCACTCCTACTACTCCTGCTCAGCTACTGGATTGATGGACACTAACTGAAACTGATTATCGATCACCTGGAAGGGAAGGGAGAGGGAGTCAGCTAGGGAAAGCTAGTGAATACTCATAAGAAAAGCATAAAGTAAAGGAGCAAAATAGTTATGGATCACCTTTTTATTGAAATCGCAAATTCTCTATTCAAAACAACACTTCACTCACCCAACACATTTTAGAAATTCCGCTTCATTTTACTTCTCAAAAACTCTTTTTCAATCTCTTTTACCCAACTCAAATCTCTTTATAAATCTCTTTATAAAAACACCATCCCAAATGAGCATGCAAGTAGATATGAACTCTTAAGGGATCTGTTAACCAAGAAGCAAGGAGGAAAAGGACCAGTGCACAGACAAGGTTCACAGCATGCCCCAATGGCCATTGGCTGTTTTGGAAAACACCCCCACACACACTAACTTCTTCACAGTAGGCTTTGGCTGGTTGGATTGAGGTAACAGAGAGGAGATATTAGGATAGTGGACTCACCCTCTCAGCACTATCTTCTTCTTCCTCAACAAACTAACACACACACTCACAAAGATTCACTCAGTGAAGGATATGGATAAACACGAATCCTATGTGAAGGAGTTCACTGAGCAACTCCCTGGCTTATAGAATTCAATTTTTCCAAGTATTGGGGTTTAGCACTAGGCTTTGTGAGAGTGGAAATAAATTCTCCACTTCGCGTGGTGACGCCATTGCCCTCTGTATTCTTGTCATTCCAGACTATGTCCCCGGCACATAAAGAAATTTATACCAAACTGCCAGGGACCCAAGGACAGGTCTCCTCGACCATGCCACCTTCATCTGATCTTCTCATTGACTAGGTTGTCATCCACCCAACTTCCACAACTGCTGAGACTCCTTCGCAAGATGTTATTCCTCCCTCAACAACGTCTTCTTCTGATCTACCATTGGCTGCTACTACAGAGCCATCCTCTGAAAATGTCGTCATTGATGCACAAAAGTTGGATAAGACAGTTTAATTTTCTTTTTGATGGGTCTGTAATAATTCTTTTGAACTATCAATGTCAGCAACTAGTTTGCTGGTATCTTTGCCTTAAATCTCCTGGGAATGATTGTGACTGTGACTTGTAATTTTCCTTTTGAACTACGAACTTTCTTTTCTGGTGAATGCTGTTGCTTTATACTTCTTGTATCTAATTTGCTTGTTACATCGCTTTGGCTTTACTTCTTACTCGTGATATGCCTTGCATTCTTTTACTTGTCGCACTGCCATGTGTTTGTGATTTTCCTTCTCAGAAAATCCTACAAGTACTGGCAGCGCAGATGAATGGGTTTCCCACCCTATTTAGGCCTTAGGCAAAAGTAATTGCTTCATTGGCCAATAATTGCTATAATCCCTTGAGTTTCTCACTCATCCCAATCCAAGGTTGCCTTGGGATTTCCTATCCCCTAAAGGCAATGATGGATTGAGGGTCAACCAGACCCCTTTGGGTTCCCCACCCATTTCAAACCTAGACCCTCTTGAGACTTTCATCCCTTTTTAAAGCTTTCGGCTTAGGATCTAAAAAGAACCTTTTGTGCTTAACACAGAAATTTGAGATTAACTCCTTGGGACTTCTCATCCCCTGAAGAAATTGAGCTCGGGAATGGTCTTGGGCCTTCTCAACCCATTTTCTCGCATTCCTTGCTTGGGACCATTCACTCATTTTAAACATTGGTCCTCTTGAGACTTTCATCCCTTTTCAATGCTTTTGGTTTAGGATCAATTAAGAACCTTAAGTTTTGAGTTCAGAAACATTGGAATATTACATCAAGGATCTTAGCTCGGGAGCAATTGTCCTTGTCCTTCTCAGCCCATTCCAAGCATTCCCTACATGGAACCATTGCCCTCCAATGAGGAAGTGAAGGCTGAGCAGGACTTGACTTTCTCATTCAATCTTCTGACTTGATTCAAACCAGCAGTTCATCATACTTGTACAAAAACAACACTTCAATTCTGAAAATCACTTCATTCATTAATTCTTGTCTGAACACATTGATACATTAAGAATGTCTATTGATAAAACTTCTTCAAATTGGACACATTCCATGTGCGGGAAATCTGGACTCCATCAAGGTCCTGAAGTTTGTAAGCTCCCCGCCTTACCGTGCTAATCACTTTATATGGACCTTCCTAGTTTGGCCCTAGCTTTCCATCCGTGGGATCCTTCATGTTGCCCAGAACTTTCCTGATCCCACCTTGAATTCTCTAGGAAAGACTTTCCGGTTGCGAAACTTAGCCAACTCGCTCTGGTAAGAGGCCAGTTTGACCAAGGCCCTTTCTCGCTTTTCTTCTGCTAAGTCTAGCTGCACGGCCAAGGCTTGGTCATTGCTCTCTTGTTCCATCAACTCAGTTCAAATAGTTGGGATCCCAATTTCCAGTGGAATCACTGCTTCTGATCCATAGGCAAGTGAATATGGAGTCTCACCGGTAGCTCGTCTGGGCGTAGTGTGGTAAGCCCAGAGGACTAATGACAGTTCGTCTATCTACCTTCCTTTGCCTTTCTCTAATCTCTTCTTGATCTCATCTAGCACAGTCTTGTTCGATGCATCCGCATGGCCATTACTCTGGGGATAGCTAACTGAGGCATAGAAATTTTTGATCTTATATGTTGCACAAAACTTCTTAAACTTGTCTTGTAACTGTGTGCCATTGTCTGACACAATGACATAAGAGATTCCAAAACGTGTTATGATATTCTTCCATACAAACTGCTCAGTATTATGCTCCATAATCTTTGCCAATGGCTCTACCTCTATACACTTGGTAAAGTAATCAGTCCCCACCAACAAGTACTTCCTCCCCTCTCTTCTGAGCCCTGGCCTGATTCCTTATCACATGGTCTTCTCCTCCATGTATCATATGGATGACGCCAGCAGGGGTGCAGTCCTCATCTAAAACATCACCTCACTTGTCCCCCCGCCTAGGCATGTTTTCTTGGGTGGACATCTGGGCTAGGTATTGCTTCAAATGACCAGCCTCCACCAGCTCCTCCAAGAATTCTTTGAAGTCCCGGCACTGCTCTGTCATATGGCCGAACTACCGGTGATAGCTACATTTTAGCCCTGAAGCTTCTAGTTCTTCCCTATTCCCTCTCATAGGTGCATGCCACTTCCAAAAAGGCTCGTTCTGAAGTGGGTAAACAAGGCGAAAGATGGGAACGTTGAACACCGTTCTGATGGCCTTGCATGAATCCGTACACGGTCTTGGCATCCTCAGAACGGGTTGCCGGTTGAAATTGGTCTCCTGCGCGGCAGGGGCCAGCTCCCGCTACTCGGGAGATGGCTGCCGCACTGCGGGCTTCTTCTTCTTCTTTTCTTCTGATTCCACCACATTAGTGCAATGGGGCTTGTTGGTAGTGCGGCTAGCCTCCCTGTATTGTTCTTCCTCCAGTTTGACATGCTGCTCCACCTTTTCTATGAACTCTGTGAATGTCTCCACAGGGTTCAAGGTTAGGGACTCCCTCAGTTTCTCGCCAAAAGAGAGCTCCAGTCTGAACATGGAGACTGTCTGCTTTTCGGTGTAAAACTCGACCTCGTTGTACATCTCCACGTACCTTCTGGCGTACTCCCGGAGGTTCTCGTTAGAGCGCTTTCTCAACGACGTCAGAGAATCAAAGTGTTTGGGAGCAGCACGGCTGGTCATGAAGCGTCCAACAAATGTCTCGGCTAATTGCTCCTAAGAAGTGATGGAATGCGCCGGGAGCTTGTGGTACCATATTAGAGCTGAACGCCCCAAGCTCGAGGCGAACATCCTGCAATAAAAAAGCTCATCACCCTCGTAGAGGATGAGAGCTTGTTGGTAGTCCTTCAGATGAGCAATGGAATCCACCTTTCCATTATACTTTGGAATATTTTAAAGGGTGAACCCCATTGGGATCCTGTAAGAGCTTATCTCCTTTGACAGAGGAGAAAATGTGATTTGTTGGACTGCACACTTAGCCGTCTCCTGGGTAGTTCCCCTGCCCCTGAGACGCTCGTTAATCCATCTTCGCAGGTCGTTTACGTCTTTTGGGGCTGCTTTACTGCCCCCACCCTGATTTTGCTGGTTTTGTTGTGCTTGAAGAGGAGCCCTACGTTGCATTATTTTCTCCCTGAGGTCCGTGACAGAGGCAACTGATCTTGTCGGATTTGCCTCATTCATGTGACTTCTTGTGTGGCTGTGGCGTTCACTGGGTTGTTGGGAATCCCTAACCACCCGCCTCCATCTCAGGAGGGGGTGGATTCCTTCCTCCCCTGTTAGCACCACGAACCCTTCCCAAGGCATTGGGTTCCGTTCCTCGGTTCTCAACAGCCCTGGGGTGAGCATTGACTGTTTGCCTTCCTTGGTCCTCTGAAGCATTGACCGTCGGAGGCGCTTGGTCTGCCACCTTTGGATTTTACTGTTGGACCATGCGGTTCATCTCTCTCTCCAAACGCCTAATGGTTTGGGTTTGAACTTTGACCATTTCCACCAAGTCCTCATCCCTAACAGACCTAGATCTGGATCGGAACAAAGAACCCAGGGAACGGGACCTGCTTTCTTCTTTGTCGGAGTAGTACACGTCGTTTTCCATCGCTACATATTCTTCTTCTTCCAGACGTCTGATGTCTGGTATTTCAAGTTCCTTTCCTTTGTCAGCATGCTGACCTGGACCACCATTGTCACGCCCTAATCCTGATAATCATAAAGCCGATCATCCAGGATTGACACGTGGCAATCATACACAAGCTCAACTTACTAAACATAAATACATCTTACTAATCTCTTAATCAACTGAAATAGAAATAAATAACTTCTAACTGAAATAAAATCTAACACACTACTATGCTGATAAAATAAATATACATACTCCATCTCAGCTCAAACTCAACTGAAATAAAACTCTGCTCAACAACATACTGAGCAACATGTCCTGATACAACCCACTCTGACTCAAATAGGAGAATAAAAATTCTCTCAAATACAATAAATGATAAATAAAAAAACTCACTGACTCCTCAAACTCTAACAAACTCCACAACCTCAGCAGCTGGACTGGACTGGTGGACTCTAGCTTCGAGCACCGAAAAAAAAGCACGTAAAAACGTGCGTCAGCAACGACGGCTGGTAAATACTATAGAAAAGCATAGTAAAAAAAGCAACCACCAGAATTGTCGCTGTAAGTCATGGTATATCTTGTTCCTTCCCGGATGGACCATGAAAGGGGAATGATGAAATTCATGAAGAATTTCCGGTCGACATAGAAAAGGAACAAACAACTTCCCTTGATAACGGACACTCATGTCTTCAAACATTGCCCAATCTTGAGGTGCTTCACCATGAAGATACCTAGAACGCATGATTGTCGTTTCTTCATCACTAGCTTGTGCTTCCATAACTTTCTGAGCTAGCGAGGAATGAACAGTCATGTTGCACAATGTGAAATTTTCTCCAACTTCTTCGGTATGATACACAAATTCTCTCAAGTCTTCTACGCACTTCCAGTCATGAATGGCTAGACTAGCCAAGTGACAAGACCGTCGGCTCAACGCGTCGGGAACCGCGTTAGCCTTTCCCGGATGGTAGTGTAACTCAAAATCATAATCCTCGAGATGTTCCATCCATCGACGCTAACGCATATTAAGTTCTTTCTGCATGAACAAGTATTTGAGGCTCTTATGGTCGGAGAAAACCTCGAATTTTTCGCCATAGAGATAATTCCTCCAACTTTTCAACGCAAAAATAACAGCTGCAAGCTCCAAATCGTGCGTCGGATGGTTCTTCTCGTGAATTTTTAACTGACGAGACCCATATACCACGACCTTACCCGCTTGCATCAACACACAACTCAATCCATCATACGAAGCATCGCAATAAACAGTGTAACTGATGCCTCTTTCGGGAACTATAAGGATAGGAGATAAAGTCAACCGTATTTTCAACACTTCAAAAACAGTTTCACACACATCATCCCAAACAAAACGGATGTCTTTGCGCGTAAGACGAGTCATAGGAGCGGCAAGACGTGAACAAATAGACGATAATAGCCAGCAAGACTAAGGAAGCTACGAACTTCGAACACATTAGATGGCCTTGGCCAAAAAAAGAATAGCTTCAATTTTGACCGGATCAACAGAAACACCCTCTTGAGACACAACATGTCCCAAGAACTTCACCTCCGAAAGCCAAAACTCGCACTTACAGAGTTTGGCATACAGTTGATTCTCTCGCAGAAGATCAAGAACAACATGAAAATGAACCTGATGTTCTTCCACTGAAGCAGAATAAATAAGAATGTCATCCACGAAGACCACCACAAACTGATCTAGGAATGGCCGGAAGATACGAGTCACAAGATCCATGAAAATAGCCAGAGCATTGGTTAGCCCAAACGGAATAATCACAAACTCAAAATGGCCATAACGAGCGCGAAAGACAGTCTTGGAGATGTCCTCATCCCGGATACGCAACTGATGATAGCCGAACCACAAGTCTATCTTCGAGAAGCAAGTAGAACCTTGCAACTGATCGAAGAGATTGTCGATCCTGGGCATAGGATAACGATTCTTGATAGTTACTCGGTTAAACTTGCGATAATCAATGCAAAGACGGAGTGATCCATCCTTCTTCTTGGCAAATAGAGCAGGTGCTCTCCAAGGAGAAGAACTCGAACGGATGAATCCCAATTCAAACAACTCTTCAATCTGGGACTTCAATTCCTTTAATTCATCCAGAGCAAATCGGTATGGAGGAATGGAGATCGGAGCAGATCCAGGAATAAGATCGATAGAAAACTCTACTTCTCTTTCGGGAGGTAGACCTGATAACTCCTCTAGAAACACATCAGAGAAGTCACAGACAGCAACCGGTAACTCTTAACGCTCGGAGACATCATCATCCAAGGCCAAGCTGGCAAGCATACAACAGATGGAGCCACGCTCCATTGGATCATAAAAAGTTGATTCGATGGGATCCCGGCGATCCCCCAAGAAATAGAAGAAGTCTCTCTCTGGAGCTTGGATCAAAACTCGACGACAGAAACAGTCAATGTTGGCACGATGAGTGGATAACCAATCCATACCCAATATGACATCAAATTCCGACATACCCAACACGATAAGGTCAAAAGAGAATTGCCGATCTGCAATTGTCATCTCGCACTGACGACAGAAATAATTCAAGGGAATACGGCCTCCAACAGGCGATTCCACTAACATAGGTGGATCAAATACTTCCAACTCTAAACCCAAAGCAGATGCAAAAGAAAACGCCAAAAACGAATGTGACGCACCTGAATCGAAAAGAACAGATGCCCAAGATTTATAGACAAGAATGTTATCACGAACAACAGATGATTCTAGTTGTTGAGCAGAAGGCTGAGGAGCAATAGGAACATCATAAACTCGACCTTGGGTCATCTGGTCATGCCCTGCACTGCTGTGTTGGCCTGACGACTGCCCTGGTCCAGAAGGACCCTTTCTGTCAAATCTAGAGCCCTGGCTAGAAGGAACTGGAGCTATCTGAAACTATTGTTGTTGCTGGAATGGCTGAACATAGTGGTGTTGCTAGACAGACCCTGTCTCACTGCACTCAATGCCCTTGGAAGGACAAAATCTAGAGACATGACTGGGTTGGCCACACTCATAGCAGGTGACCTGAGGGCATTCAGTACGAAGGAATCCATGCGAATTACACTTATGGCACACAATCTATGCTCGAAAAGAAACATCTGGCTGGTCGGGATTAACCTGCTACTTCTGCCCTTTCGAGAAATGTGATTGCTCAAGTTGTCTCTTCTTCCCAAAGCTACCCGAGGAATTACTGGAGCAGGAAGACTAGTCTCCAGGTTCCCACACTTTAACTTCTCTGGATGGTTCCTTATTTAATTCAATGAGCCAGGTACATTCAACCATATCTGCAAAGATCCGGATACGGTGTCCAATAAGAAGATGCTGAATGGAGGGATGAAGAACTCGCTCAAACCTCTTGCACTTCTTTTCTTCTAAATTAACCCAATCCTGCGTAAACCTGGATAAAGACTGGAATTTGACAGCATATTGAGTCACAGTCATGGCTCCCTGCTCGAGCCTCTCAAATTGTTCACGGAGATTATCACGAAAGGATTCCGGAAAGTATTGACTTTCAAAGGCGATTTCAAAATCAGCCCAATACATAGATCCAATGGGGTCAATGATTGCCTGAGGATTTGCACTGGCAAGGACCCGAAGAGCATCCCTTCTAGCTTCAATGATTGAAAACCACCATTCATTTGTCTCCCCAATAAGTTGGTACGAAGCAAGTGAGAGGCAAACCTTATTCTCAGAAATCTCAAGAATTTCGAAGACCTTGTGGATCTCCGTCATCCAATGATTTGCCCCAATCGGGTCGCCTTCACCGTTGAACTTTGGCGGATCCATTCTACGAAACTCCCAAAGAGCCTTAGAGATATGACTGGGAGCATTCTCTCTAGGCACAGTGACCTCTCAACTGGCCTCAACCACAGCTGCTGCTATCTCCCGAATAAACTGACCGACATTTGCCATCCCTCCGGGAATAACCCCTTCAGGTTGGAAAATGCCTGGGAGATCCCTAGATTGGCCATTAACTTCTTCACTAATCGCGTTGGGGATCAGAACTCCACGACGTCTACGTCCTCGACGGTTAGACATAATTCTACAAGATAGAAAGAATGGAAATCATATTAACAAGGAGTTCTATATGACCCGAATAAGTCACCAAGGACAATCACCAGACTAGATTGGAAACACCGACCAAGACTCAAGATAGGCACCAACAACAGGAAATTTGAAAAGAACTTAACTTTCACCAACTAAGGGTCAAACACCTTAGACAACCAACAATAGGAAAGGACTCTAAGAACGGGCCTTCATAAAATTGTTTGTTTCAAATTTCCTTATCGTTTCTCATGCAATGCATGGAAACACACAGGCACACATGCATGATCATATGAAATGCAATGCAGAAGTCACACAATGCACCCATCGAGACTAAGTGTCTCCCCAATGTCCCTAAGTTTTCGAAACTAAGGCTCTGATACTAATTGTAATGGCCCTGGAATTTAAACCATTTTTTTTTGAAAGAGGTATTAGAGCGATTTAAAATAACTACTAAAGTAAGATCCACAAACACCCCTACCATCATTCACATGTCCACATTCATATCAATCACAGACAAATAAAAGTAAATGAAGTTTAAATCTAATTATTACAGACTCGGGCACCATTAATGTAAATAAAAGTGAGAAAAAAGAAATAAGAAGTGCAGTACATATAAAATGCCTCCAATGGTCTTCAAATGGCTTGAAACTCCACTCCAAGCTATGCTACTAGATCTTTCCCTAAAAATAGAGGGTTAGGCATACGCCTAATAGAGAAAATCTAAACATACGATATATATGATAGCCGTGTGTGTGTGCGGATGTACAGAAATATGTGTGCGATACATGCAAGAGAATCCGATAGGTTTTCAATGATGTGATCAAGTATAAGGTAGTTGTTCCAATTCTATTTCCAATAAGACAATCGGTTTCCAAATTATTTCCAAAGGACCAAATATCCAGGTCTAAATCACACCTTATCAAAATAAGGATTTTCCAATGATTTTCAATTCCTTATCTAAATAAGGTTAACCATTTTCATAATTAAAGAATTTAGGCTAATGTTCTGCACTAGTAGCTCGTCAACTAACTAACCGTATAATTCCTCGTATTACCCGACTCAACGGGAAGGTCCAGTCAAACCTACATTGCGCAATGTTGTGAATGTGTAGCGGTCAGGGATCAAAATCTCATAAATATAGCCAACTCAAGGATCGATATCCAATATAAACCAACTATTTGATTTAATTTCCATAATTTCCAAAAATCCTCATATTAAGCCAAACAGCCAATTTCCAATATTTTCAAAGGTATCAATATACTAATTTTTCAATTCGAGTCGCCAGTTTAATATTTTCAATGTTGATTCCATTGCCCCAATTCTTGAACAAAATCAAAATTGGGTTTTCAATACAAATTTGGGGCTTTCGGTTCTAACATGGAAAATATGAAATTGATGCTAAGGGAAGGCCATACACAATGTCAATAAAGTCCTAGACTCAACACACATTTAAGAATCCTAGGAAACCTTAGACTTGCATTCATACGAATTTAGTGCATAAAAAGAGAGAGGAGAGAGACATATATACATATATATAGGGTTAGACCACTCTACCTCTTGAGAACAAATGCACAACTCTAGATGAGAGTTCTTTAAGTAACTCGCGAAAATATGCCCACCAATGTGTAGAGGAAGGTCGGGAGAGCAACTTTTGTGAAGGGTTTTGTTCCAAAAACACTCAAACTTGGAGAGAAATAGGAGAAAGATGATAGAGATGAGAGATATTCGGGAGAGAGAAATGAGAGATGGGGTGTGCAGCCAAAATGAAATGTTTTGGTGTATTGGTGTGTAGGGTTTGAGTAAAGATGAGTATGCATACGACCACATAAAGATATCCCAAAACTGCCCTTAATGGGCTGCATATCGATATACAAGAGGTGTATATCGATATGCAATCAAGGGGGAAGATGGCCAGAATGCTTGCATATCGATATGCACTCTAAG
>NMUG010000260.1:0-24604 GCA_002855965.1 Monotropa hypopitys
ATTTCGCATTTTGGGAAGAAAGGAAAGTTGATGCCGCGTTTCATTTGACCGTTTGATATCATAGAGAAGATTGCAGAGGTGGCTTATCGACTTGCTTTGCCTTCGAACATTTCGAACGTTCACGACATTTTTCACGTATCTATGTTACGAAAGCATGAACCAGACCCTTCGCATGTGCTTGATTGGTCGAACATCGAGCTTGAGGCCAACATATCATATGAAGAAAGACCCATTCGTGTCTTGGATTCACGGGAGCAAGTGTTGCGGGGAAAGACCATTCCACTTTTGAAGATTCTTTGGAACAATCATGGTACCGAAGAAGCTACGTGGGAGCGAGAAGACGAAATGCGCCTTAAGTACCCGGAATTGTTTTGATTTGGCTTGTTTGATTTGAGTTTGTATCGAACAATTTAACTTTTACCTTAAAGAAATTTCGGGGACGAAATTCTTTTAAGGTGGTTGAGATGTAACGTCCCATAATTTAATGTGATTGTTTTAAATGTTAAATCCGTCGTTTATTCGTTAGAAAATCTTTTCTTGGTAATTTGATTCGTTTTAGCATCGTTTGGACAAACGAGGAGGGCCGTGGGAGAGCCTTAGACGATTGTTTTAGTGCATAGGGCGTTGGAGAAGCATTTGGAGGTGCGTTGAGACAAGCCGAGAACATTTTGGCAAGAATCGAAGAAAATCTGGGTTGGTCGTCCGGACCATACCCTTGGCTCGTCCGGACGACGATGGTAGAGAAGATGGTTTTTGGTTTAGGAGCTTTCGTCCGGACCATGCCCATTCCTCGTCCGGACGACGAGCTTCGTCCGGACCAAGCCCTTTGGTCGTCCGGACCAAGGCTTCCAAGGCATTTCTGGATCATCTCTGGTGGCGTCGTCCGGACGACACCCCACCTTCGTCCGGATGATGGTCGGCTGAAACTTTTAGAAACGCGTTTAATGAAGGGTATTTTGGTCATTTAACTTAAGGGGCTATATAAGGATGATATATTTTAGTTTTCCATACAAACCCTCATATCTCTCTCTCTAAATCACTCTTATCTCTCTCCCTCCTCTCTCTAAACCTCCATTGGAGTACAAGCTTGGAGCTTGGATTTGAAGACCTTAGAGTGCTCAAATCAAGAAAGTCCAAGGAGTAACGTTGATCATTAGCACCCGATCTACACGTGACATACCAAGGTTTCGTCGCTCTTTAATTTTCGGATTTCGAGAAAACTCTTGAGGTAGGAAATGCTTCTTATTTGGTATGTTCTTGGTTGTACTCTCCCTAAATCCCTTATGTGAGTTTATAATTTTGGTCAATTTCATGTCCATGCACAAATCTTCAAATTGACCTAGGGTTTGATATTGAATTATGAAATTTGTTGAGGGTTTTGGTGTCTTTAGTGCTTAATTGCATTTTGGTGAAGTAAATTTCATGTGTGAGTAATTTGGGTAGATTTCTGAAATTAGGACTTTTGTTAAATTAATGGTCTAATGATGGAATTAAATGAGTATTCACGTGTTTGGGTATAATTCATGATTGAATTGACATATTGGACATATAACTCATATGTGGAAATCATGAGATGTGTGTGTGTTTCATATAAATTCAGTTGAGTCATGCATTGATTGAATTGGAATACATGGCATTAGTTTGAGATCAACTAGCGTTTGCTAGGAGTGATAATATAACGGACTCAACGAACGAAACATTATACGTATGTGGTTGATGCGATTGACTAGCGTTAGCTAGGTGACGTAACGATAGGGGTGATTATTCTTGGATACGGAAACGGACTTCTGACGGGGTTTCCGAGATGGTCGCGCCATCCACGACATTGTGCACAATGGGGGTTACTTGGCCCTCCCAACGGTTACTTGGGGAGCGACGGACAGGATGGTTAGTGGGTTTGGCCGCCTACTAGACTACTCCTACCCTATCACATATTACATGACACGTTGGACTAGGATAGCCCAGAGTGGACTTCTGATGGGACTCCGTGGCGTATCCACGATTACGAGACACAATGGTTAAACGGTTTGAATAACTTGGGATGGACTTCTGACGGGATCCTAAGGAGTATTCATGTTTTGATCACAAGGAACAATGTGATGAACTTTATGTTGAGATAAAGGAAATTAAATGGAAAGTTATGTGTGGGTTCATTAGCATATGTCTCAATTGCTTGTTTAGCATATCAAGAGTGTGTGTGTGTGATAGAGTCACATGATAGACATGGATCATTGCCTTTGTTATGCTTAGTACATATGAGTGTGTTGCATTCCCAACATTCACACATTCGTCCACATCGATCTTGAGCATGCTAGATAATTGGTATTTCCTACTTTGGCATGATACTCCCTTATTTTTCTCCATAGGGTGTGATCCATCTTTGGGAAGTTTGGATGCATGAAGCTTTTGGAAAAAGATTTGAAAGAAGTCCCCATCTTCTCTACTTTTGTTTTAAATTGAGGCTCTTGGAGCTTGTAATAGAGTAGGGAAATTTGTAAGATTTTTGACTAATTCTTCTCTCTCTCCCTAACTCTATGGTTTGGATTTGGTTTGCAATTGTTTAAACTCATGACTGGATTTTCACGTGTTTGTGTGATTGGGTTAGTTGGTACGTAGATCTTTATTATTAAAGTGATGGTCCATTGTTGTTCACTAATTTAAATGATTTCAAAAAAAAAAAATGGTTTGAAAATCCGGGGCGTGACAAGCAGCATAGTATGTCGTCATATCCCCAAGGAAGGTATTCAATGCAATGAGATTAATGGCACTAACATCATCATTACGTGCAGAGAGTATTGTCCTTTCAGTTAAATAATTTGGAGTAACAGTTCCTGATACATCTAATTGCGGATATATCGAAAATAACAACTCCGTAAGCATTTTTCACTTTTGTATTGTCGATGGAAGTTCCACAATTTCTTTTGGATTGGGGATCCAATCTAAAAACATAACCAAATATAGAGATTAATAAAATAAAATTTGCAATTAAAGAATCATGAAATCTTATGTCGAATCATAAAAATCTACCTCCTTTAAAAATCCTGCAAAATTTGAATACGATTCGTCTGCACAATTTAGGCGCATGTTCATTGTCAAAGTCAAAACCTGGACGTGTTTCCATAAATCAGAACATCTCAACGAAGCTCCGAAAATTTGCTCACGAACACCCTTCGGTATGACTGGTAGAATTTGTCTAAAGTCACCTCCCAAAACTATAGTTATACCACCAAAAGGCTTATTGTTATCACAAATATCTTGAAGTGTACGACTAACTACTTCAACACAATGTTTGTGCTGCATTGGAACCTCATCCCATATTATTAACTTTGTTTTCTAAACAAATCCGCTTGCAATGATTGTTTGCTGAATGCACAAACTGAGTCGTCCAATACATTAAGTGAGATAGAAAATGTTGAATGTGTAGTGCGACCTCCCACCACCAACAAAGATGCAATACTAGATGAAGCAACAGAAATAATAATATGGCCTATACTGCGACATTTTTGGGCAATAGTGTTGTATAAAAAGGTCTTTCTTGTCCCAGCACCACCGTTTAAAAAGAAAATAGTTCCTTTGCTCTCAAATACAGAAGTTGTGATTGCAGTGTAAGCAGACCTTTATTCTACATTAAGACAATCAATGTTTATATCTACATCCGAACATTGTGCCTCAGAAATGAGAGATTGATGTTCTAAAATCAATCTGTTACCAAATGCTAAATTCCAATTACCAATGGGATGAGGCATTGGCGGAAAATCTTTTAAACTTTTTCCCGCTTCCTATATCAATTGGTCCAAAAGATATAGGCCATAATCTTCAACATGAGAATCCGTTGGATTTTGAATCAAAAATATTGTTTTAATTTTATATGCAAGATCATCGCAAATGGAAGCAACAATTTTTTTCCACAACTCATACGGCCGCGAGGGAAAGCATTGAGTAAGAATAACTGAGAATAACATACGCAATTGGTATCCTGTTTTCATTATTGTTGCCTCTTGAAGGCATTGCACCCACTCTTCGTCATCCTCTAAAAGACCTTTAGAAATACACGCCGATTTGAATGAATCATGCAAAACATCATCCACAGTGCGTAAACTTTCAAAAGATCTTGGTCCTTTAACTATAGATAACAATAAACGCAAGTAGAATCGCTCACCTGCATTAGGACTGACAAAGTACATTCGTCCAATGGCAAATCCCTTTTTCCTTCGCGTCCATTTTTTTAGGATTTATTCCAAACAAAATGTTGAGGAAATTGTTGATATGTTAATGTGCAGGAGTATGCTTGAAAGTCTAATTCAAGAACATGTGGAGGAATTGTTGTACAAAGACCCGTTGGAGGTATGCTTGACAAATGAGGAGTTGTTGTTTATGGAGTCTTCGGAGGTAAATTTGTTGTCCTCCATATTGGAAGAGGAGGAGGAGTTATGTGGAGTGGGCAATTGGGTGCCCAAATTTGAGGAGTTACCTAGGTTGGAAGGGAAGCCACTACCTTCTAGAGTGCAACCGCCTTCATTGGAGTTGAAACCATTGCCATCCAACTTAAAATATGCGTACTTGGGCATGGATGAAACTTATCCGGTGGTCATTTCCGCCAACCTAGAGGAGAGCCAAGAGGAAAAGTTGTTGAGAGTTTTAACTGAACGGAGGGGAGCAATCGGTTGGACTATTGCCGATTTACATGGCATAAGTCCGGTGATTTGCACCCACAGTATTTTTTTAGAGGAAGATGTCAAACCAAGCCGGCAACCACAACGGCGAATCAATCCAATCATGAAAGATGTGGTTCGAAAAGAAATAATGAAACTTCTTGATGCGGGGATAATCTACCCCATCTCGGATAGCAAGTGGGTGAGCCCCATTCAAATCGTCCCGAAGAAAGCCGGTATTACCGTGCAACCAAACGAAAAGGGCGAACTTGTTACTACCCGCTTGACATCCGGATGGAGAGTTTGTGTAGATTATCGGAAATTAAATTCATGCACGCGTAAAGATCACTTCCCTTTACCATTTATCGACCAAATTCTTGAAAGGGTCGCGGGGCACGCGTTCTACTGTTTTCTTGATGGTTACTCGGGTTATAACCAAATCGAAGTCGCACTCGAGGACCAAGATAAAACGACATTCACTTGCCCGTTCGAAACTTATGCCTTCCGGCGCATGCCCTTTGGGCTATGCAATGTGCCCGGGACTTTCTCACGATGTATGTTAGGCATTTTTTCCGATATGGTGGAGCGGATCGTCGAGGTCTTCATGGACGATTTTTCGGTTTTGGGTGATAGCTTTGAGTCGTGCCTAAAAAATCTTGACTCCGTCCTAGAAAGATGCGAAAATATGCACTTGGTCCTTAATTGAGAAAAGTGCCAATTCATGGTAACAGAGGGGATTGTTTTAGGTCACATTATTTCTAAAGAAGGAATTCAAGTTGACAAAGCAAAAATTAAACTAATATCCAAACTTCCGAGTCCTAAAACGGTAAAAGAAGTGCGCTCATTCCTTGGCGACGCCGGTTTTTACCGGCATTTCATAAAAGATTTTAGCAAAATTACGAGGCCGATTTGCCACTTGCTTTCAAAAGACGTAAAATTTTCATGGACTCCGGAATGTGAGGATGCATTTGTCATTCTTAAAAATTGTCTTACTACGTCGCCCATTGTCCAAGCGCCCGATTGGAGTTTGCCTTTCGAGTTGATGTGCGATGCTAGTGATCATGCCATCGGTGCCGTTCTTGGGCAAAGGAGGGAAAGTAGTCCTTGTGTCATCTATTATGAAAGCAAAACTTTGAATGATGCACAAGTGAACTATACCACTACAGAAAAAGAGCTTTTGGCCGTAGTATTTGCATTGGATAAATTTCGCTCATATTTGATTGGAGCGCCAATTGTGGTATTCACCGACCACGCGGCCCTCAAGTACTTGCTCTCAAAACAAGATACCAAGGCGAGACTTATCCGATTGATACTATTGTTGCAAGAATTTGACATAACCATTCGTGATAAAAAAGTGTTGAAAACGTGGTGGCCGACCACTTGTCGCGCCTTGAGTTCTCTACTTGCTCAAGTCCACCAATTGTGGAGACCATTCCGGATGAACAATTGTTGGCGGTATCCAATTGCCCTTGGAATGCGGATATTGTCAATTATTTGGTCACCGGAAGGATTCCTACCCATTGGACACCACGGGATACGAGGAAATTTTTGTTCGAGGTGAAAAATTTTGTGTTCGATGACCCCTACCTTTTTAAGGTATGTGCCGATCAAATCATGCACCGGTGTGTGCCCGAGGTTGAACAACGGGACGTTATACTTTTCTGCCACACCGAGGCATGCGGGGGTCATTTCTCGGCTAAGAAAACCACGTCTAAAATCCTTCAATGCGGCTTTTATTGGCCGACTTTGTTCAAAGACGTGTTTGAATTTTGCAAAACATGTGATAGGTGTCAACAACTTGGAGGGGTAACTAAAAGAAACATGATGCCCTTGACACCTATCCCTGTCATTGAGATTTTTGATTGCTGGGGGATGGACTTTATGGGACCGTTTCCCATCTCTAGGGGATATTTGTATATTCTCCTAGCAGTGGATTACGTGTCAAAATGGGTAGAAGATATTCCGACGCGTACCAATGACCACAAGGTGGTTCTCCACTTTTTAAAAGAAAACATTTTGAGTCGGTTTGGTATGCCACAGGCGGTCATAAGTGACCAAGGCACCCATTTTTGTAATCGCCCCTTTGCGAATTTGATGCAAAAATACGCTATCACTCATAAGGTTTCGACCGCATACCATCCACAATCGAATGGGCAAGCCGAGCTTGCGACCCAGGAGATTAAGCATATATTAGAAAAAACGGTCAACCCGGATCGTAAGGATTGGTCCCTTCGGTTGACGGATGCGTTATGGTCGTACCGAACCGCGTACAAGACCGTTCTTGGTGCATCTCCCTACCGGTTGGTTTACAGTAAGGCGTGTCACCTTCCCGTTGAGTTGGAGCATCACGCTTTTTGGGCTATCAAACAAATGAATTATTGGATGCCCGAAGCCGGTGAACAAAGGAAGCTTCAATTGAATGAGTTGGAGGAGCTTCGTAATGAAGCCTACGAAAACTCAAAGATCTATAAGGACAAAATCAAGAAATACCATGACAAAACCATCATACGAAGAAATTTTGAGGAGGGACAACAAGTGTTGTTGTACAATTCTCGGTTACATTTGTTTCTGGGAAAGCTCCGCTCTCGATGGGTGGGGCCGTACATTGTCCACAAAGTTTCTCCGCATGGAGCGATTGAAATAAAAAAGAATGAAAATGAGGCCATCATAAAAGTTAACGGCCAACGCCTTAAACCTTACCTTGAAAACTTTCCACCGGAAAACGTGGAAGAAGAGTTGTTGGACCCCATTTACCTGGGTGATCCTTCAACCGAAACCATTACTTAAATAATTCGATGCACTACGTCTAGGAGACGTTAAATCCAAGGGGAATGTAAAAGCCCCAACCTCTTGTTGTTAGTATGGATGATCTTAAAATTCGATTAGGGCATGCCTATAAAAATAAAGAAAGCCACTTGTTGAGTAGAGGTCTACCCGAAAAACACAAGAGTTTTATATAATTAGTTTGTTATTCAATCTTTCGGTGTTAGTACGGATGAGTTTGAAATTCGATTAGGGTACTCTCATAAAATAAGGGAGACCACTTGTTGAGTAAAGCTCTACCCGGAAACCTCGCGAGTTCATAAAATATCCATGTTGTATCGTATCTTTGTTTTTGCGCGCATGTGTAGTTTATCTTACAGGAACTTCACCAAGCAAGCGAGAAAAGGATTCGGTCTTCTACCAACGGTAACTACATTCCACAATTAAAGTACATCCTACCCTTTTTCTTTGAATTTTTACTCAGCTCGGGACATAGCTAAGTTCTAGTTGGGGGTTGGGGGGTAGTTCGTACCGGAATTGTGGAGCATGGATAATTTTTTTTGAAAATATGCTTGTTATTGCAATTTTGATCACATTCTCATTGTATATGGATGGACATTGCATGTTTAAATGAATAGATTGACGTGTAGTTGAGTGAAATGAGGAGCGAGCGAGCATTTGCACTTCTACCGTAGAGACTCATTCCATTTGTAGTAGCGTACCACCAAGTGAGCGAACATGATTAGCCATTGTAGATTAGTCATCACTCATTCACCCCGAACTTAAAATCCCGTTTCGATACTTTACGAAGTGTGCGTAGCGTGTGGGGAGTGTAGCTAAGATGATACGAGGCATTTTTTTTGCGTGATTAAAACACCAAAAACATTTTCCCCTTGAACCTAATTTGAGCCCAATACATCCTTTCCTTTGAATTTAAGCTTCAGAAATGGCCAGTGTAAGGAGGAATGGAGTGGGTTGTGCTGTGGGGAGTGTTGGGAATGTTGGTGTGGAGCTTGGTGGGGTGTAATATAAAAAATTTGAAAAATATGGTATCTGAAGCTACGTGGACCGGTCCCTCATACCATCGAGGACCGGTCCTTATTCATTCAGACAAGTCGAAAAATTGGCGTAGACCGGTCCCTTACACCCTCGAGGACCGGTCCTTAATGATGCAGAAAAAAAGAAATTTGGCGTGTACCGGTCCTTCACACCTACGTGGACCGGTCCTTATGAAGTCAGGCAAGGGCGAACATTGGCATAGACCGGTCTCCACGGGTATCGTGGACCGGTCCCTTTTGAAGAATAAGATCTCGGACAAGGCAGGTACCGGTCCACGGAGGTATCATGGACCGGTCCTTGAAGTTTAAATGAGGGTTTTAAATCGTGAATCTGGAAATGTTCGGGCATTCCTCAAAACATCCGCAGGTGGTCCGAGAGCTCAAGAAGGGGCGATTTCAAGGGTTCTGGCCAATTTCTTCTCCCAAATCTCATTCTCTCTCAAGTAAGTCTTGATTCTCTCTCTAATTCTTTGATTATCCATGAATTCTCTCTTCTTCTCTCTTCTCTCTACCCAAAATTTCTTGAATCCGAAAATGTTCATGCCCTAGTTCGATCTTTACATGATTTTGGCGTAAGTTCTTGGCATGTATCGTCTTCTCTACCTATTTCTCATTGATTGCTAGTACATGTGAACTAATTTGTGGGTTTCATTGAAAAAATCAATTTTGGGCTAAATCGTTCAATTTTCTAGCAAATTCATGCCCAATTTTCGAAATTCTTGCCCATCCTTGTGAAATCGCCCTTTCTATTATGGATTTCCTGCCCAACTGAGCTTTGATTGTGATTTTTGGGAGAATTGGTGATTGAATTGGATGTGGGCAGTCAATGTTTGAATGTGGGTGCCTCTTTTGGTACTATTTTGATTAGTGGTTTGATTTTGGTGTTCTACATTGCTCGTACGTGTTATATTTTGTACAGCTGCACCATGGTCCGAAAAAGACTACAGGTAGGAAGCCTACCGCAGAAGAAAAAGGTAAACAATTGGTTGTTGTCCCGGAATCCACTGGGGCCCCGGGTAATGAGGGATTGGGTGCTGCTAGGGATGCGGCAAGAGCTGAGATTGACAGGCAAAAACAAGCTAAAGCAGCTCAAGCAAAACAAGCCAGGGAATTAAAAGCTTGGGTGGCTAGACTTCGCACCCGCAAATTCAAATGTGAGCGGGAAATCAGTGTTCAAGCCTTGGGAGAACATGCCATTGTTGATATTACTTGTTTCCATGGGTTAGAGCGGTTCTTCCAGCCAGTTGATGGGTATTTGGTCTCAGTGGTGTTAGCCTTCTACGAGGCTATGGTAATTCAGGACAAACAGATTATTGATTCTACCATCGGGAACATCACCGTCACTATCACTCCCGACGTCATTGCTAGTTATCTAACATATCGGAGGCCTAACACGAAGTTGGTGACTTATCCAAAGTTTGAATGGAACAAACCCGTTGAGAAGATAGTTGAAGAATTGACAGAGGAGCCAAGGGCATACAATCAAGCGACCCAAAAGTACACTGCAGGAGGGTTGAAAGAAGTTTATTGGTTGAGTAACAAAATTTTGGCATATAATGTGAGTCTATACGCACGCGAGAAAACACCAACAAAAGAAGACGGAGATCTTATTTATGCGTACGACTCTAAGGAGGAGGTTGTGGATTGGGCGAGCTTTATTTGGGGACAGATGAGATCCTTCCGAGCGAAAGGGGCGACCAATGGCAATATCCCATTTCCGGCCATGGTCACAAGCTTATGTTTGGCCGCGGGTTGCCGGCCAAAGGCTAATGAAAAGTATGTTCCGGGAACTCCCGGACCAATCACCTTGGCTTCGGTGAAGAAGAGTAGATCAATGTCACATCCTGCGGACCCCGAACAAGTGGGTGCATCACGGCCTACATCAAGAAGACCAAGTGAACGAACCGAACAATGGTTCGAAATAGTTTCGGCTCGCCAGGACACAATCATGGATAAGCAAAAGTGGATTCTTTAATGGCAAAAGCGCATGAGAAAGAGGCAACAAGTGATTCGTGGGGCATTGAGAAAGAATGACAAAAAGCAGAATCGTATCTTCCGGTACCTGAAATGGTGTGTAGGCCGAATGGAGGAGAAAGATGGGATTCCGTTTGTGCATGAAGAGGGAAGTGATGATGAAGATGAGGACTATGAAGAAGGAGAGGAGACCGAAACTGAAGATAGCGAGGAGGAGGAAGATGATGAAAATGGTGGCAACGGGGATGACCCAGGTGAGGAGGTGTGACTTCTTTCCCCAAGAGATGTAGTGAGGCCTGGATGTACTAAAACTACTTTTTGTTTGACTTTGATGTTGTGAGGAGGAGGGAGTAAAACTTTAAGACTTTATACTTTTCGGTGTGGCAAAACTTTTATACCCGTGCTACATAGCCACACCGGGAAGCTTTGAACTCTGTTTTTGTTGAACCATGGACATTTTTGAACCCGAAAGACCTCGTGGATTAGCTATAGACCTTACGTGCGAGCACTTGCATCGTAGGATCGTAGTTGGATTTTTATGTTTGCCAGGTATCTTTTATTGTGGTTGTGTTAGCCTCCCGGTGTACACATTCATTAGACGCACATAATTGGTCCAATCCTTAGTTTAGAGTGAAATACACGAGGGAGGTGGTACGTTATAATTTCATTGGCATGAGCGCGAGAGAAAAACATCATTGCCCGATTGTGAGACTTGGAGTTGAAACTTAGGATGTTGTGAATGCTTGAAAAAACCTTAGGGCGCTTAGTTGCACGTCAGCCTGTTACTTTTTGCATGCAAATTGTCCATTCGTAACATAGGAATTGGTTTGATTGCTTTACAGGTTGTGCATCGTTTTATTTTGTGCGCCACATTGTTCGGGACGAACAACGTCCTAGTTGGGGGTTGTGATTAGTCCCAAATATTCTATATTTGTGGGCTAATATGGCTTCCAGCCGGGGGTTTTACGTTCTAAATTCGCACCATTATTCTCTATTTGCGTTGTTTGGAGTATGATTAAGATTGCAGGGAATTTGTGTGAATGAGGGCTATTTAGAGCCAAAATGGTGACGATTCAAAGTCCGTGGAAGGCTATGAGCGCACCGGAGGCTGTTTGGGAGCCAAATTTCTGTCTACCCGGAGGCTCGGAGGCAAATCCGTTACTTAGAGAAGCTTCAGCAGCCAAAGAGCTAAATTCTGGGAATTTCAAGGCGTAGACCGGTCCCTCATACTAGAGAGGACCGGTCCCTTCCACTACAGAGAAATGAAGATACATGCGTAGACCGGTCCCTCATACCCTTGAGGACCGGTCCCTCTTATCACCGAGGAAGGAGAAGCAGGCATAGACCGGTCCTTCACACCAACGTGGACCGGTCCATCATTGTGTAGCAAGCAAGGAAACTTCGCGTGGACCGGTCCCTCATACCATTGTGGACCGGTCCCTTTTAAGTATAATTTTCTCGGATTGTCCAAGGACCGGTCCCTTACACCTTCGTGGACCGGTCCCTCTGCCCGATTTCTGTTTTCTGTAGCAACTGATTCCCCTCCGCGTGGGGGCAATTTTGTTCGGTTTTTACAATTGTTGGGGCTCGTATATAAGCGTTTTTGCTCGGTTTTTGAAGATATAGACCATAGAAACTCATAGAATACAAGTTTTTACCTAATTTTGCAAGTAGGAGCTAATTGAGGCAAGCTTTCATAGAGTTTTGAAGGATTTTGTAGGATCTAAGGGTTAAGAAGTAAGTATTTCTCATTTTCTTAAGACTTAAAGTTGTTCATCTTGATTAGATTGTTTTGTCTATATAGCAATTTCTTTAATTCCTTCATTAATCATGGATTCTCATTGCTTAATTTTTGATTTAATGTTGCTAATGGGTGAGTAGATCCATTGGATGGATGAGGAGAGGGAAACCCCTTGAAAATCCGGTTGAATGTTGATTTAATTAGGCTAATCTCTATAATCTTGCCTTAGATTCTAATTCCTACCATAGAATGGGGATTTGTAGTGTTAACTCTCTTAATTTACGTTGACGGATCTTAATTTCGGCACGCGAATTCATTGGAGTGATGTCCTACAATTTTCCCCAAAGTAGTGATTTATGGAATATGGGTCTAAGTGCTAGATTATGAAATTGAGAGTATGCTTGTGATTAACCCCCAATCAACGCTTGTGTCTCAAGCTAGATTGGGTCTTGCATTGAATCACATTTAACCGGAAGTTCATGGGTAACCCAATCCGAAATCCATCCTCTTTTAATTCATAGAATTCAATTAATTCACACTTTTTGTCCATATTAGTGCAAATCACAAAGAAAATTAGTTGGCCACTTATAGCCGACGAAAAAGTATAAAAAAGATGAGCAAATTGATTCATTATCACTCGAATAGTTGATTGCTACACTGTTTGACTGCCGTGAAAGTTCCCTGTGGATCGATCTCGGTCTTACCGAGTATTATGCTCTCTTAACCTTCTTCCTAGCTTGGGAATATTCCGACCGTGTATTTTACATACACCGGCGACTGAGAAGCAACTTTCTGATCAGACCAACTCTAATGCGAAGCGCGACAAGGAATGGAACTTAGAGGCATATTGAGTGACCGTTATGTCACCTTGCATTAATTGCTCGAACTGTAGACCCATCGCATCACGACACGAGTCAGGAAAATACTGGGTATCGAACACAGCTTCAAATTGAACCCAAAACATACCTTCAGAAGAAGAGGAACTCGACACTCCATCACCTTGCATCAGTGAATTCCACCACACACCTGCTCCCATAATCAACTAAAAAGTCGCTAAAGATACTCGAACAGACTCTTCAGTGATTTCCAATGCATCTAGAACTTTGTGAATCTCAATGAGCCAATGATTTGCCTCCAATGGATCTCCAAAACCATTGAACTGATGAGGATTAAAGCAAAAAAAATCCCTAATCATCTGCGAAGATTGATTTCTCTCATTACCCAATAACAAACCCGATTCGCGACCACACGCTGCAATGGATGCAACCAATCTCTCGGTTAACTGATCGACCTAAAACTAAACTCCATCTCCGAGAATAAGTCTAGGAGTAGGGATACCACGATGATTCTGATTTACCGCACGTCTAGGAGCCATCAAAACACTGGCACAAAGAACAGTCCAAGACACTAAACGTGAATATTTGCAACAAAATAAAAAAGAGCGGATATAGCACATCAAATGTACAAGGTCTCAAAGAGACAAAGCACCCGAAAGATATCCACCAACATCAAGTCATAAGAGAAGTAGAAAGCACAATCCTTATCTTACCCATAAATGCACGAATGGAAAACCCAAAGGACTTACGAAATCACAAGACAACCACAAATTTATGCCTTAAAATGGAAAAACCAACAAGCCTTAAGACCCCATATCCTACCAAGAATCACAATTCCCACTATACAACCACAAGACAGTTCAAAACTCAATGGAACAACGGAAGCAACACTACAAATCTCAAGAAAACTAGGCACCCAAGCGCATAATTGCCAACCCATCCATAGCCTCATTGGAGGAACAACACTCATCTCCCAATACTTCAAGGAAACTCAATGACCCAATAAGGAGTCAAAATGAAACAAATAACTCTAAGGAAGCAAACCTATGACAAACGGTGCTCCGAGGCACACGCGAATGATCGTATCAATTGTAATGGCCCTAAGAACCCATGGAGACTAGGTGTCTCTCCCACGGTCCCAAAGTATTCAAACTGAAAGCTCTGATACCAACTGTAATACCCCATGTTTTTAAATAGAATATTTTAACCATTATATATATTTTTTGAAATACAGTGAACACAAACACTGGGAAGTTAACTGTTACTATACAGATGCATTGCAGTAGAAGTTCTTATTACATTAATCTTGATACAATAATGAAAACTAAAAGAGTACAAGGAAAGGAAAGTACAACTATAACTGCTCACTACAAACTGCAAAGAAAAGTACAAGGAACAAAGGAGAACCAAGGCCACAGCTCTAAAGGGAACTAACTGCTAGCACAATCTCCAGATCCCCTTACAAGAGAAACCCTGCAACACAATCCTGGAAAAAGAGAAAGGAAAGAGGTTCTGAGCGAACTACAGCTCAGTGAGGCAACAACTAACGACTATAAAGCATGTACGAGCGCATGCGAACCTAAGTATTACAAACCAAATGTAAGTAAGGTCAAAGGAAAGGTACGACACACACACCTACACACACACACCCAAGTGACATGAGACTAAGAGTATCTCCAAGATCAAACAAGTAGAGTGTCACCCAAACCATAATTGACATCCCCAACATGAAAGTCACCACCAAAGAACTCTAATAAAGAATACACGAGCCTCTTCACTCGACCTCACCTACTCTTAACCCAAACTATGGTCACAACATGATCAATGCCCCCAATTCACTCACAAGGAATCCGACACCCAAATCTCCTCATCTCCACATCATCCTCATATTCATTGGTATGATTTTGAATTCGCATGATCGTATTTGATATTGAATATTGGAGTTACACATTTCATCATTTTCCCTACCTTGGCCCACCCAAGTGGTACAACAACATTTCCATCATGAATTGATTATCTCATTCCAATATTCATTTATAGCATACTCCTGAACAAGCGAGTCGCCAATCTCCCCTAGGCAAGGGCGAGTAGAACACATGTGTTAAGGTTTTCCAGGATCTCACCTGCCAGCATATCTAGTATATTCTGAGACTTTCGAGAACTCATATCTACCACCTATGGTCAAAGGATCTTATTCCTAGATCGTCACCCGTCAGTGACATCTAGTAATTCCGCGACTTTGGGAACGCATATCTCCCACTTAACACGAATAGAGTTGTTGGGCCTAACTTTCCCCAAGACAACTTTCTCCACACTTATATTTTCTCATTTCATTAGTGAGTTTAGATGTATGATTAAGGATTGGCTAAGGGTGATCCTCATGGGATCCATCCGTCGTGTTGGAGGTTTATTGGGTTCCTTGGGTACATTACATTGTGAGTCAATTCATCTATTTCCCACATTTTTACGATCCTCTCAAAGGTAGGACCCAACACCAATATCCAACTTTCCATCATCACAACACTAAGGCGGATTCGTACCAATCACACCACAATGCCACTAGCACCCAAAGAAGCCACACACCCACACACCCCAAGAGTTTCCATGACCAATCGCAACTAGCTAGGGGTTCACCACAATCGACAATAAGGGGCAAAATTCCCATTCTACCACGACTCACGCTCTCGCAATACCATAAGGACCCAAGTAAGTCAAACACGCCCCCAAGTATTCACCACCATGATTAGGCATGGTCGACACACCCAAAATCCACCTCAAGACCCATTCGGGAAATTCATCGAATACTTGGTGCCTATACAATTCTAAGGGTAATCCTTAACGCACAAGTTGTTCTCTTCACCTCTATACCACTCTAAGATCAACACAATTTCCCTAGGCTAACCGACACCAACCAATCATACAACACGTGATATAACTACACATAATGAATCAATGATCGACGAAGCAATGAAACATAAAATAGAAAATACGCACACCCACGCATACTACGTAGGAGTTAGAAGTTACCCACCAGAGCATCGCTGGAAAAGCCGCCAGAGCAATTTCCAGAAAATGCCCATTATAACACTGCGATCCGAACCCACCGCTATGAAGCTCTCACCGCAACCTACAAGGCTCAACCATTAGAAAACAATAGAGGAGAGAAAATATAGAATCTAGTGCTAGAAAAAGAGAGGGAGAGACTTACCGTTCCACCACGTTCTAAGCATGTCCACACGTGGCCCTCGTCATGCTCAATGATATTAATGAAGGGAATAACCCTTGGATCTTGATGGATGGGGAGGATTGAAAAGAGAAGTGAGAGGGAGAGAGAGATTTAGGGTTAGAGTGAGAGAGGGGTGGACCAAATGAGAGAAAAGAGGGGTTGAGCCACACTTAAACACTTAAAGCATAACAATTCGCGCAACCCGCTGCCGCGCCTTCTAGATGAGACCACCATCGTCTGGACGAGGAGACCTGGCCGTCCAAACGAGACCCACCATGGTCTAGACGAGACCTCGTAAAGCTCAACCCCGAACTCACTGCTCCGTCGTCCGGATGGGACCAACCCTGGTCCGGATGGGGAACCTACTGAAGCACCGAAGCGTTGTCGAACCTCTCACGAATGTTCCCAACGCACTCTCGAGCATTTCTAAACTGTTCTAGACATCGAATAAGCATCTTAAAGCTGCATCGTGACCTTCTGCAAGGTCACCAATGAATACGACGAATGAATGAATGATTAGCGAACTAAACGAAATGCATCAGTTGATGACGAACAAGGATAGGAATTTTAATAAAATTAATTTATCGATTTATGGGAGACGAATGGAAATTATAAAATTTCCGGAGTGTGACAAAAGATTTCATAAAATTTATTTATTTTAAAAACTCACCTATTCACCCCCCAACTAGGTTAGTTTAGATATGCTGCTTAAATTTCAAATCAGTTTCATTTGGGAATTTTTTTTGGGGGGGTGGATTTTGTTGTTAATCAATTTGTGTGTTCGCAACCTGTTTGAATTTGTGTGTTCACCACTGATATCTTCTAATTATGTTTTGAATAAGACGACTTGAATAAGACGACTAAACCAATTCAATGACTTGAATTCATTCTTGAATTTTCGTTTGGATTCCTTTCCAATTTGCCAATCTTTATGTAGCATATAATGAATTAATTATTAAATTTCTTTTCCTTTGCTCTCAGAATTGAGGAAGAGTCCGACCCTTTGCATGAAAGGAGATACATTTTTTCAGTCGAGATCGAAACCGTCGATAGTGTTTTGTATTTATCTAAGAAGAATTTAGCTTATTTGTTACCCTCTATTGAAAACTCAGTTTCACATAGAATGTAGGTGCTTAAATTAAATTAGCGGATGACCTGTGCCAATGGCACAGGACGAATGGTGAACCCAGCTTTTTGTAGTGCTTGATTCTATTTTTGGGTTCACCATTTGTCATGTGCCATCAGCACGGGTCATCCGCTAGTATATATCATACAGGGTTTCTATTTACTAGTCCTTGCCACTGGGGTAGGTAAATGATCGGCCCTTATTTTGTTACGATGTAACTATTCAGATATTCACAAGTGATTAGATCTGAGTCTCAACAATGATCAGCGGTTAATGATCCTTGGCTATTAAGGTATCTGTGATGGGATGTGATTTGAGATGGGTTGATTGTATTATATCATTGAGATGAGATATAGGATTATTATGATATTTACGAAATATGATTTGAAAATGGGAAATCGGGATTTGGTGTATGTGTAAAGGAAAGAGTTGCTTTTTGGGAAAATGGGAATTTTGGAAAGAAATTGAATTATGCTATTAAGATATTCTTAAAGAAATTATTTATTTGAGAAAGAATTTTGGAAATAAGAAAAGGTATGTAAATAGTGATCCTTAGATATTTTACTCCTCTTTATTTTGAAATTCTATAGTATTCACCAGCCATCGTCCCTTAGATATTTTACTCCTCTTTATTTTGAAATTCTATAGTATTCACCAGCCATCGTCGCTGATGCATACTTGTGCTTTTCTTTTCAGGTATTTGGAGCTAGAGTCCACATTCCAAATGCTTGAGGATATGTTAAGATCTTGTGTTCTTGATTTCTTTGGAGGTTGGGATAATTATTTACCATTGATTGAGTTCGCGTACAACAATAGTTTTCAGAGTAGTATTGGTATGACACAATTTGAGTCATTATATGGTAGGAGATATTGGACACCACTTTGTTGGAGTGAGATGTGTGAACGTCAAATTTTGGGGCCAGAATTGGTGCAAGTAGCTTTGGAAGGGGTTAAGCTCATTAGATAAAGATTGCGGGATACTCAAAGTCGTCAAAAGAGTTACAGGGAAAATAGATGACGGGAACTGGAATTTGAAGTTGGGGATCATGTTTTTTTATAAGTTTCACCATGGAAGGGTGTTGTTCATTTTAAGGGAAAGGGGAAGATAGCGCCACGATATATTGGGTCATATGATATCATGGATAGAGTGGGGGCGACAATTATCATTTGCCATTGCCAGTAAAATTATCTTATTTGCACAATGTGTTTCACATTTCTATGCTTTGAAAATACGTGAATGACCCATCGTATGTGTTAGAGGTGGAACCATTAGAGTTTCATGAAGACATATCATAGGAGGAGAGGCTAGTGAAGATATTGGTTCGCAAGGAGCAAGTGCTATGCTCCAAGGTGGTTCATTTGGTTAAAGTCTTGTGGCGAAATCACAGAGTCAAGGAAGCGACGTGGGAAAGAGAGGATGCAATGCGGGAGAAGCATCCCCAACTATTTTTAGGTATTCTATTATTTATTTAAATTTTGGGGGCGAAATTTTCTAAGGAGAGGAATTGTAATACACATGTCCTTATAATTCATTTTTTATTTATTTTAATTATTTTTACATAAAATAATTATGGCACTTTTATGATTGAGTCTAATCTTTGAGGTTTAGAATGTTGTGGAAACGTATAAGGTTGTGTTGAATGATTTGGAGTAGGTTGTAGTAATATGGGTTTTGGGGTAGGGGAGAAAAACTTTGTCCAACACATTTTTTCAGAGAGCCTGGTTATCGATAACCAGGCAGTGCGGTTATCGATAACCATGTTTTGCTATAGCCCATACAAATTCCTGCGATCTATATTATCGATAACATGGTTATATGGTTATCGATAACTAAGTGTTTGAGGTGTCCCAGCCAAAAATTCTAAGTGGTGGGTTATCGATAACATAGTTGGTAGGTTATCGATAACCACAAGCTATTCCATCCCAGACTAAATTCTGAGGATCGGGTTATATCGCGTTATCGATAACCCTACAGTGTTGAGTAAAAATCCGAAAACTATTTTAAAGAGGGTGTTTTGGTCTTTTACACCCTAAGTCAGTTTCTAAACACCCTAATTCGTATTAGGGTTCTACTTAATAGGTTTTAGTCTCCACTTTGAGTATTCTAACCTAGAGAGAGAGGCCTAGAGAGTAGAAGATCCTCCATTGAAGCAAACCTTAAGGTTGAAGGTGTTTGGTGGAACTTTGGTGCAAGGATTTTTTTGTAGGCTTAAATCAAGTGTAAGTCCTTTAATCTTTGTATTGTTTGAAGTCTACATCTATCTATCTCTTCCTCAAATCCACGGGTTTAGTTGAAATTTAAGGGACATGCTCAAGTATGTTAATACTCATGGCCAGATCTATGAATTCCATAAGAAAGTTGTGTGAAATTTGGGTTATTTTTATGTTTTATGGAAGTTTCTCATGCATGGAGTTATGGAGCGAGATGATTGATAACCTAGGGATCTAGGAGGGCCATGGATGATTGTATTCATGTGTTTTCATTGACAAACTCTCTAGTATGAACCTAGTGTTTAGGCGTGGTTTGGGAAGATTATATAATATTGGAATAAGGTGTAAGTGACAATCCATGGACAAGGGTTATTTTATTATTGCCAATCATGTAAGTAAAATTCATGTTCCTTGTTCAATTTATGTATACTAGTGTATTGCCCGTGCCGATGGCACTCAACAATTTGAAAGAGCAAAACAATACATAAGAGTACGATGAAACTTCGGGCATTAGTAGTGCCTTCGTCGCTGATTCATGCCTTCAGCACATTGGAGTGCCTTCGACACTCATTATGAGTGATGAGTACTCGATCCGAGTTTTCGATATACCCCGTATCGATGGCATGGAGCGACAGAATAGAAAGCGCAATACAATACATAAGGGTACGCCGAAACTTCGAGTGTTAGTAGTGCCTTCGACACTAACTCTTGATTTTGGCACATTAAGGGGCCTTCGGCACTCATGATGAGTGATGGGCACTCGATACGTATTTTTGGTATACCACGTATCGATGGCATAGGGCGACAAAATAGAAAGTGCAACATAATACCTAAGGGTACGACGAAACTTTGAGTCTTAGTACTGCCTTTGACACTGACTCGTGCCTTTGGTACTTTTGAGTGCCTTCGGCACTCATGATGAGTGACGATACTCGATCTGTATTTTTGGTATAGTTTGTGCTAATGACACGGGACAACAGAATAGAAAGCACAACACAATACCTAATGGTACGATGAAATTTTGGGTGTTAGTAGTGATATTGATACTTTAGAGTGCATTCGGCACTTATGATGAGTGACGACACTCGATCCGTATTTTCGGTATACCTCGTGCTGATGGCATGAGGCGCAATACGTATTACCCATATACTAAATTTAGAAATACGTATTACTCATGTACGAAATCTAGAAATACATATTACCCATATTCGAAATACGTATTACCCATGTACGAAATGAAATATATATTTTTTTAGTCAACAAAAATATTGAATAATTTTTTCAAATAAAATGAACATGAAATTGAACAAATAAAATAAACAAATAAGGGTCAAACCAATACATAAACCTTTACATACTTCATTCAGTGTGATAATTTTTTTTAAAAAATCTTAAGTCTTACATGAAGTTCAAGATAAAAGTCAAACCCATACATAAATCAAGTTAGACCAAAACCATCCTTGCCATCTGGACAATGCCTCCAGGCATCAGGTAGAAACACAATCAATTTGGAAAGTCCAAGGAAATACAAACATAAATTAGTGTCTTAGAAATACAAACGTAAATAGAACAAAAATGTTTTTACAAACAGTTTGCTGTGTTTCAAAGTCAGTTTGTTATGGCAAACACAAAAATCTAGACGAATCAAAATACAAAAACATTTTATACCGAAATCGATTTAGAATTGTCACATAACACAAAATGCAAAAACACATAAAATGAAAAAACCCACAAAATAAAAAAACACCAGATGATATTGTTATGAAACCCATAAAATGCAAACACACGAAAATCAACTTGGAATATAACACAAACTTACCCCGAAATGTTATGAACCCCCGAAATGCACCGGTGCGAGGTACGCGATGGTACACGATGGTGAGTGACGGCGGTGGAGGCTGCTGCTGTGATGGGCGAGAGACCAAGGTGAGAGAGCCAATGTTCAGGGGGAACAGAAGGTGTTCTCACACGCTTCATTCCGAATAAATGTGTGATGTTTAATATCAAGTGACCATCTTCAAGATTGTAGCCTTTGGTTATACAATCGCTCCCTCACTTGCGCGATACGCTAACTACTAACATGTGCCCAATGTTCAGGGGGAACAGAAATGTTAAGTCCATCGAAGACTGACCTAACGTGTACAGGTGTGCTCTTAAGGGTACAATGAAAATTCGGACATTAGTAATGTCTTCGTCGCTGATTCGTGCCTTCGACACATTAGAGTGCCTTCGACACTCATTATGAGTGACAGGATTTCATAAATTAAACAATTGAAACTGATATAACATCAAACAATTGCATAAATTGAAAGTGATGAATACACAATATCAATCCCAGACACGAAAGCAAATTATCCAATCAAATAATAATTTTTAAACCAAACAATTACATAAATTGAAACATGGCTATTTTTAAATAAAGTGGTTAAAATATAGATAAAAAAAATCACAAATCACACGTACAGTATCAAGTTTGCGCAAACAAAAATCACATATATAGTAGCAAAAATTGTAGATACATACAAAAGAAACGTAAAGCAAAAATTGCACATACAGTAGCAAAACAAAAATCAAGCGTACATTAGCAAAACAAAAATCAAGCGTACATTAGCAAAAAAAATCAAATGTACAATAGTAAAAATCATAGATACATACAACAAAAATCACATACAATAGCAAGTTTATGTAATTGCAAATTTGTGTTCTATTCTAACCTATGGTTAAGGGGAGGGGATTGTAGGGTTTATGAACCCACTTGGTGAGATTTGAACCGAGGACCTTAGGCCTAGTAAAGTGATGCCCAACCAATTTGGACTATCCTTTTCTCTCCTCTTCAGCAATCATAAGCAAAGTTATTCAATTAGTTCTATTTTATTTCCCATTCCTCTAGTTCCTATTTCCCATTTTTCTTATACCCATAAATTTCTAGTGCGGTTGGCGAAAAACGTACAGTGGAAAATTCGTGTGAAAATTGACATTTTTTAAGGAAGATTTCAAATAAAAAAGGTGTTACGTATGATAAAAGGCGTTTGTTGGAATATTTAAAGAGCAAAATAATGTTTGCAAAATTTACCAAACAATCTTCTATAAATATATGTGCCAATGTGCCATGAAAACTAAGAAATTTTCTAAAATGGGTGTTAAATGGTATTTGTTCAATCCATATTTTTTTTTGTTTTATCATATTCACGATACGCATAAAAGTGGAAATAAATGGTTTTATTCCAATTCCCTTCTATGAAAAACAAAAATCTTATTAATAATCCATAATCTAATCCGGTGCAAAACAAACATGAAATATGAATTCACCTCCTCCTTAATAATCCCACTTCATCACCCTCCGCAATCCCAATTCCACCTCATCCATCCAAAACCATACCTTGTGGTTTGTATGGTGTAGTATTACTAAACCCAACACTGTTAATCTATCCTATGGAATGGATATCCCTTTACTATAAGTCCCGTCAAACAAACATGCCCTAAATGTTTAAAGGTTGCATTAATAAAAGTTTATTTCTTCTTCATGAAATTTGTCCTGTTTGCAAAGCGCCGGCAGTCGGCACTGCAAATGGCTCATTCTCTTTCTTCTCTCCCTCCCCTTCCTCAACCTGATTCGCTCCCTCAGCCTCCGTCAAATCCCCAACAAACCCATCTCTGTCTTCCTCCTCGAATTCTTTTTTTCCCACAATCTCAACAACGTCACATGTATTATCGCTTCCTCTCGCATCGTACTCTTCCTCTACTATAAGCTCCTCTTCTTCTTCCTCATCCTTGTCCAACTCTTCTTCCTCGTCCTCCAATTTTTCTTCTTCATCGTCATACTCTGCGGGTGCCCCCTGACAAGTCTGATTCCTAGTCTGACTCAATCACAGCCCTCGAATATATCTTCCTCCCTATCTTATCCCCCTCTCCTTCCTCCTCCTTCTCATCGTCGCTCGCTTCTCTCCTCCGCATCATTAGAGACCGCTTTGTCTCCTCCAGATCACTCTTGTATTCCACCGCTTCCTCCCCTGAACCCGTCATCTCTCCTCACCTTTAACTTTCACCTTACTACAAACTAACTGGAAAAAAATAGGACTTTTCTCATCATATACACGACCCAATTGGCAAAGAACCGGGAATCAAATTCGGTTCTGAGTTGCACAACTTCGGACTTGAAATTGTGCGTGTATTCTTTGCTGTGGAGATGGAGAGGATGAATGTGTTGGGCGGTGGATGTTTTGTAAAACATTGCTGTATTTGAGGTAGATGATGAATGTTTGGATTATTTTTTGTAAAGCATTGCAGTATTTTAGGAGTATTGTTTATTGTAAAAGCATCTCCTAGGTAAAATATGTATTTAAAAAGTACATTTTTTATTTTAACTAGTGATTATTTATTGTTAATGTCCAAGAAATTAGCTACTTTAACTATTTTAGTGTTGAGTAAATAGTGTCTAGTCATTTTTGACTAGGTACTATTCACAAAACTAAAATATTGAATTGTTTGACTAGTCTCTTGAAAAAATGTTTTTTTTGTTTTGCCTAGTCAAAATGGCCAAATTAGTTGTTTGACTAGTTTGTTGGTGATGCTCTAAGGCATTGGAATGGTTCATTGGGTGATGGATGGGTTGATGTGTGGGGTGAAGAATTTACAAATCAAGAATACTAAAACAAAAGAAACGAAAAGATGAAAACTCATTTTTTCTCATCTGAAATCTGTATCTTCTCTATCAGATACTCTACATTATTTATACAATGAAGAAGCTAACCAACAATCAAAAAGAGCCAATCGTTTTTCTTGCTCTCTTAACAGAACCCCAACTAATTATATCTATGGACGCTCTTCATAACAGAAAAGTACCAGAAACAACAGAAAAAAGATAAAAAGACTAAAATAGCCTTTGAAGCTTAATGAGATGTACTAACAGCCCCCCGCAAACCTATGGGAAGATCCTTGACCATAAGTTTGGAGGCTAAAACTTGAAATCTAACAGCAATTAGGGGCTTGGTAAAAATATCTGCAAGCTGAGCTTCTC
>NMUG010000261.1:0-24588 GCA_002855965.1 Monotropa hypopitys
ATGTAGTTTTTATCACTAGTTGTTAACAAATCATTTTCTTAAGCTTTTGAAGTTCATCCTTTGGAATTTTACTAAGTCTTAATCTTCTTACTAAGTGTGTTCTCTTCATTAATCTCTAAGGAAATCATATCTTTGTTAAGTAGTTTTTAATGACTTGTTTAGAAAGAATCCTTGTAATTAGTTGTAATTCAATTAAGTGTGAGTAGTGATAGGTAGAGCCTTAGTTATAGGTTAATTATTGGTTTAAGATTAATTATGAACTTCTATTTTTGTAGGATATAATTTTGGTGGAATTTGGAAAACAACTTTATGTTTGTTCAAGGCTTAGGGTTGTTAATCTCCTTGATCATGTGTCGACAAGTTAAATTGGCACACATGATGCTTTGAGCGATGGCATTCTAGGTGTTTGATAAATTGTCTCAAAGAAGTTATTTTCCTAACAAAGCCTAAATTCTATCCTTTCTAAATACTAATAGAATTATCTTCCAAACGATGGCATGGACTTGGTCTAGTTTGCGTAAATGAGGTTCATAGTTATCTTAAGGCAAGAGTAATCTATAACTACAGACTTGACCTCCGTTTAATTCTAAGTCTTTTAAATCAACGTGACATAATTTAGGAAACCAATCCAAAGTTTAAGGCTAGCGTCCTACCGCTAAACCATCTTAATAACTTAACTCGAAACTTAACAACCAAAACCGTTCTCTGTGGATACGATCCCGTACTTACCGGGTATTATGCTAGCTACGACATAGCCCTACGCTTGGGGTTTTTATTGTCAAACAAATGGTACTTCCGGAGCAAAGCAGTGGATATTGAAATTTAAAATAGAAAATGAGAAAATGTAATTATTTCTAAAAGAAATAAATATGCACAGTAAGATTAAATCAAATACATAAATTCGTAAAAAAAATTTCTAATGAGAATTAAATAAGAAATAAATTAGCTAACTGAGAATCAAATGGTAAAAGTTTTGAGAGAGGAATTTAAAGAAAATATGGAACATGAAATATAATATGAATTCAGATAAAGTTGAGAAATAATAAGATTTTCATAGCTATTAAAAGTTTGAAAGAGAATAGAGAGTGATCAAATGAGATTAAAATAAGTACAACAACATAATATAACCCATGTAGTCCCCAATCGTTGAGGGTATAGATGGGGGAAGGTGTTGATACACAATTTTGACTCAACACCCAAAACTCAAAAATCAGTCAAACCAGATTCAGAATAGATCAGAACACATTCCCGATATGTTTGGACTTCTCACAAATAGCACTGATGTCAACCAGTGATGATGCACCAATCAAACAAACGTCGGTAAATTGTTAAGGAATGTTTACCCGAAGACATAATTTCAAACCGAAATATAGTTTGAGACAAACAGTAATCGAAAGGCCGACAAATCTCCTCTATGCATATATTATGCTCCGAAATTAACAGAATTCCATACGAGTATCTGAAATCATGTTTAGGAATGGAAAATCGACAATAATCCTGTTACTGAGAAGGTTGCATAAAGACAGAATCCATCTGATCAAAATTCAGAATTTAGTTGGACATAAACGCCTATCTGGTCATTTTCACTGCGACAACGAGACGGCATCGGAAATTGGAAAACTCAATTTCTACGGACCTCGTTTACAAAGTCAGACATTCCCTGTGAAACATATCCAACGAAAAAAGAGTAGTCCAAGAGATTTATTTAAAGCTTCCATCTCTGTTTAAAGTAAAAATCACAGTTTCTAGAGTTTTTCCAGAAAACGTCCGGTACAAGCCCGAGACATTTTTATATTCATGATCTGACTAAGGGATCACTGATATCTACTTCGAATTTTCAAAGACCGAATCTTATAGGGGGCCAACCAAGTGCAAACAAAAGCTTCGGACAAATTTCAGGGCTCGGGATTTACTTTTACAAATTAATGTATTTTCATTTTATTTTATTATTTTGTTTTACCCCGAAAATGTGTTGGATACACACTCAAACCTCAAGCCAAAACATCAAATCATCCACCTTTCTATGCACTACCCATTTTAATGGGGTGACATCACCATGTCGCATCTATAGATGCGACATGGAGCTTCTATAAAAAAAGACATCTCTCCTTCATTGGAGAGGATCCTTGACATTCCATTGATTACCTTCACTTCCAGAGCAAAATCCCTCTGGATAGAACCTGTCACACCCGTTTCAATTTTAAAAAAAATAAATTAAATTGGATAATAAATTAATTATAATAAAAGTGGGGAATAGAAAGGAACTCTTGTAAATAATGCAAGAGTATATTTTTTCTAGTTAATTAAAATAAGGTTTTAGGTATATAAAAGTACATATATTAAAATCCTTAAGTATAAGGGTTAAATGAGGGGCAAGGAAGGGTGATTAGAGAGAAGTTAGGAGGGTAAATTAGTCTTTGGGAATAAAAATATGATTAGGGATTAGGAGAGATACCAATCTCTCATTAGACTAATCTAATTGTTGGAGGCTAGAGAAGAGAAAGAGAAGGGGCAAAGGGAGATTTGAAGATTCAAGTCTTTAGAAGAAAACTCTGAGGTAAATTCCTTCTACAATCTTATTTCTAACATAAATACGAAGTCATTGATATAGTTTGTGTCTTTACATCATCTTTAATTTGGTCTAGATCGAAGTTTGTAGATAAAACTCGTTTTTGAGAAAATTCTCTGATTTGGGGTGAAAACTTCATGATAATTGAGGGTGTTTTAAGGTTGTAAGAGACCCTTGATAATGTATATTGAGTCTTAGATGTTGGGGATACTTTGATGTTGTAGAATTTGAGGTTTTGAGACTTTAGAATCGAGTTTAGAGGTGATAAGGCATGATGGTTCGTCAAAAAAATGTTCTATAGATTTTCGAACAACGGTCTTAGATATTGGTATCTTTAATCCTTAAGATATCGGTATCTTGAGTTAGAGAGTAAGATATCAGTATCTTTAATTTTTAAGATATCGGTATCTTGAGTTTGAGATAAGATATCGGTATCTTAAATCCTTAAGATATCGGTATCTTTAGGCAATGAGTAAGATATCGGTTTCTTAAAACCTTTAAGATATCGGTATCAAGGTGGCAGAGTTAAGATATCGGTATCTTAAGGCTAAGATATCAGTATCTAGGGGGTTAAGGCTAAGATATCGGTATCGCAACCACTTTGCTCTGATACCAACTGTAATACCCTTAAAATTTAAAGCCATATTTTTTTTTGAAGAAATAAAATGAAGATATAAGAGCAAATACATTAAGAGTCTACTTCATGATCATCACCAATCCCACAAAACATTATATGATCCACAATCATACATCACACGAATTTAAGAAATATTACAAGTACGTGTGTTATCCTTACAAAACACGATTGACTTAAAATAAATAAAAGACAAGTCCATAGGTTAGACCAAGGCTCCAATGCTCCTCCAAAATATGCTTGAATCCACCAAGCTATGTCATTGGCTCTTTCCCTAAAAAAAAGAGGGTTAGGCCACGCCTAATAGGAAAATCCCAAACAAGACTTCATATGATTGAATACATAAAAGTAAGGAGAATGCATGTATAAGAGTTAGGCATATTATCGGCATGTGATCACTAGTGAAAGATAGGCATTTTCCAAGATTTTCCGTACATTAATCATTCCCATTTTCATCATTCAACAATGTTCCAATATATAGAATTCGTCAAGATATGTGAGTTTTTGGCTAATTCTGCGCTAGCCACTCGTCAACAAGCTAACCGACAATTTCCTCGTATTCCCCGACTCGACGGGAAGGGCCAGAAAACCCTCCATTGCGCAATGTCGTGAGTGCTCGCACTAGCCACTCAAGGTAATCCCAGCTATCCGATAATTTAGCCAACTCAATTCCCACAATTGTTCATTCATGATTTGATTCATGGCCAACGGCCTAATTCCCACAATGTATATAGATTCCCGCATAACGTAATGAACAATATTCAATGAATTGCATGAATTTAGGTTCCAATCACATTTCCCCCAAATTTCTATACTCAGTCAAAAATCTAGGTTTTCAATAAAATTGGGACTTTTGATTTCAAAGCAAGAATTAGTGAAATTAAAGCTTCAAGGAACCTAAAAACATGTCAATTGATCAACTCCAACAAGATTTAAACCACAAATCAAGGTATACTTAACCCTACACAAACATTGTCCCTCCTAACACAAAATCACAAGGATTTTGAGATGCATAACAAGGATATGAAAGAACAAGTTTAGGATCCCCTACCTTAAGAGTAGATACACACAACTTTGACTCGGAGCTCAACACAACCCCACATTAACGTACTCTACGACGTTAATGCTCCGCAAATCTTCTGAAAACCACCTTTGGAGCTCCAAAATGAAGAGAGAAGATTGAGATTGAGAGTGCTAGGGTTTTAGGGAGCTAGAGAGAGAGAGTAATTCTGTTGGGAATGAGATCTCATGCCCTAAAATCGATATATATAGATAGGACCCCAATGTAAAAAGACAAGAATACTCTTAATGAAGTTGTCCAGACAGCAGTTGCACCGGTGCAACGATTTCCTGCATTGGTGCAACCCTTGATTAGTGCCCAGAATTAACCTTGTACACCGGTGCAGACCTACCCTGCACCGATGCAAACCCCTCCTGCACCGGTGCAAGCCAAAGCTGCACCGATGCAAACTTGTATCAGAATGGGCAGAAGGTTTCCAACCTCCCCTGTACCGGTGCAGCACCACTTTGCACTGATGCACCTAAAGCTCGGATGACCAGAAACTCTCTGCATCGGTTCTGCACTGATACAGACCTATTTCTAAGACTCTGCACCGATGCAGCATCAACATGCACCGGTGCAACTGCACCAGAATGCAGAAAATGTTGCATGGTGACCCCAAGGTCTTCCTGAGACACCTCGAACAAATATCGAACACTATAACTAAGCTCGATGGGACTACTAAGCGGTATCCGTATCCTTGAAACAATAAAACAAATATATTCCACATCCCAAGGACTATTTAAACTGGGATTCTAAACGAAATAAAATCTAAATTGAATATAAATCGCATTAAATTTTATGGAGTGTGACAAACTCCCTCTTATAAGAATTTCGTCCTCGAAATTTACTAAAATGAAAATACGATAGAAAAAGAATCGAAACATTTACCTTATTCGAAAAGCATAGGATATTTCTCCGCCAATGATCGGTTTGAGCAATTTAAGCTTTATGATTCGATATTTGGATTTTTACTTAACGTAAAATTCAAAAATATTGATGATGATGAATTGAGGGAGCATTGCCTTAAATTTTAAACTTTCTTGGAGCACAACGAACATGGTGATATTAATGGGGAGGAGTTATTTCAAGAACTTATGCATTTAAAAATAGTTTTGCCGAGAGAAGTATCAAAGTTTATTGACATCCTTGCTTTTGTGAGGTCTTATTGGGAAGATGGTGGTTTCAAAATAGTGTAGGTTGCCTATCACATTTTGTTGACTATACCGGTTATGTTTGCTTCGGCCAAGAGGAGTTTTTCTAAGTTAAATTTGATAAAAAGCGTACATTCGGACTACCATGTCATAAGAGAAATTAAGTGGGTTGTTTATGATCTTAATTGAAAATGATTTATTGAAAAACTTGAAGTATGATGACTTGATTGAAGATTTTGCATCAAAAAATACAAGAAGATATGTATTTCTTTAAGTCTGGACATGTTTGAAGATTCTTAATTATTTTTTGATATTACTTTTGAATGTAATTCGTGTTTAAAGACAATTTAACGTTACTTTATATCATAAGCTTTTTGTAATGTTTTAGTATTAAGGACAACACATTTGAATGTCACGCTCATGCAATCAAAATGTTAGGGTCAGCATTGGATTGTCCTTGATCTGGATGATGATGATTTGACTAGGCTGTTGCATGAATAATTTTTTTGTATTGAATTATTTTTCATTTTAGGTATTTTGGCTTGAACATCATTCAATATGATGCAGATTAGGGATGCGTGTGGATCCCTTTGGAATGAATTGTTTCAATTCTTAATTTGATTCATTCACGATGGATTTTCACTTCATCCACTAATTATTTGTGAGTGTTATTTGAGCAAATCAGTCCAAATCGGTCTGAATGCAATTTGGATAGATTAAAACAAATTTGTTTAAAACATTTTTTTTAAATTATTCATGTTTGATAGATTAAAAAAGGTCAAAAAGAAATGAGTGGGTTGAAAATTTTCTCAAAGTAATACATTGCCAGTAGCTAAAATACAAATTAAACTACAGAGCATCAATCGAGCCACACAAAGTAAGTTTGATAAATATATCTAATTTGTGTAATAAATATCATTCTTCATCTAATAACGGTGTTTACCATAACTACCCTCAATTGATTTTGAACGAATCAATTTCGAGCAGATTAATTCTCAATCCAATTTGATCCAATCCACTCACAACAGATTTGTAGGTAAAAATTATATGCGATCGATAACCAAAGAACCATTTCGTTGATAATCAAAAATAAATTACATTTCAAATGAAGTACAGAAATGAAAAACGAAAATGAAAAACAAACTGAATCGAGCTGTGCTCTGTCCTTAAAACAGAATCGTCGCCTCCGGGGGTGTTGAGATATCGTCGGTGTCTATCTCCCAGGATAAGTCGGTTGAGACCACTGCTGTTGGAACACCACAACAGCAGCCTTGGCGAACTTGGCTGAGCTGAGCTCTCTCTCTCTCTCTCAAGAACGAAAATTGGAAGGAGGTGGGTTGCTCTGATTTCTTACTTGTGTTGAACTCTTCCCCAACAGGAGAATATAAAGAGATAGGCAATGCCATTGAAAGAGAGCAGCCTACCATAACAGAGGGAAAAGGAGTAATGGGAATAAACCCCCAAAACAGGGAGGAGAGAATCCCTCTCCTTAAATTCGGGATGGGTTTCCCAATGGTGGCTGGTTGCCCATTGGGGCCCTCCAAGCCAACCATCCACACCACTAAATTCCAACAATCCTCCACATGAATGGATTTGACAAGCAACTTGACGCTGAGTACAAAGAAGACTTCGAGAGAGAGCACCACGGATGATTCCTGCATAGGATAGGTAGCTTTGGCCTTGAACCTTCCCTTGTGATAGCCCATTGGATTTACTGGCTGACCAGTGAACATGATGTCTTGAACTGTTCTGCCGTTTATGTAAACCGAGTCAATAAACTTCACACAGTAACTTCTCCTACCACAGTTCAGTTCTCATTGTTGGGTTCATTTTGGCCATGACACCTTCGCCTGGTTCTGCAAATATTTTCTCAAGAATTTAGCCTTTCATCATTCTCATAGAAGCGGCCCCACTTCATACTCAAATAGGTGACTTCTTCTCAATGAGTAATCCATTATACTCTGATTGGCTCACCAACGCATAAGAGTCATTAAAAGCATAAGCTTATCCTTCACACATATCACTGTTGCACTATAGGAATGGGTTGGAGATATTATTTCCTCAGTGATCTCACCATCTACACGCAATTAGGTTGTCCCATTGAAACTAGATCTTGGAATCTCCAGTCAAATAGGTTGGGTTTCCCTCACGGTAGTTTTCAACATCATAGGCTTTAGCCCCATTCCCGTCGATGCTTTATCAATTAGCTCTTTGTTTAACCCTTTGGTTAGCGAATCCGCAATATTGTCTTTTGATTTTACATAATCAATCATGACAATCCCACTTGAGAGCAGTTGTCTAATGATATTATCTCTTCGACGTATATGTCTTGACTTACCATTGTACATATTACATTGTGCTCGTCCAATTGCTGATTGACTATCGCAATGGATGCTTATTGCTGGCACAGGTCTCGGCCATCTTGGAATATCTTCGAGAAAATGGCGTAGCCATTCTGCCTCTTCAGTTGCCTTATCCAAAGCAATGAATTCTGATTCCATCGTAGAGCGTGTAATACACGTCTGTTTGGCAGATTTCCAAGACACTGCTGCACCACCCAAAGTAAAGACATATCCACTTGTGGATTTTGAGTCTTTTATATCAGAAATCCAATTTGCATAAGTGTACCCCTCTAGTACTGCTGGATCTCTGGTATAGTGCAGTCCATAATCACGAGTGTACCTCAAGTATCGTAGCACTCTAATTATTGCTTTCCAATGGTTCTCTCCTGGATTGTTTGTATATCTACTAAATCTGCTGACAGAGTAGGCTATATCAAGCCTTGTACAACTCATCAAGTACATTAGACTTCCAATTATCCTTGAATACTGTAGTTGAGATATACCCTCACCAGAATTCTTAGATAAGTGAAGATTTGTGTCCACAGGAGTCCTGGCGACATTCATATCTGACTTACTGTATTTCTCCAGAATCTTCTCAATATAATGAGTCTGAGACAATACAAGTCCATTAGATGTTCTAGTAATTTTCACACCTAGAATCACATCTGCAAGGCCCATATCATTCATGTCAAACTTCGAGTTTAGCATGTTCTTGGTAGATTTAATAATCTTATCATTATTACCGACAATTAGCATGTCATCAATATAAAGACACAATATCACATAGCCTTTAGTTGTGTCTTTCACATAAACACATTTGTCACATTCGTTGATTCTGAAGCCACATGACAACATAGCATTATCAAACTTTTCATGTCATTGTTTCGGTGCTTGTTTCAGACCATACAATGATTTGACTAATCTACAGACTTTCCTTTCCTTATTAAAAGCAGAAAACCCCTCAGGTTGTTCCATATAGATCTCTTCATTTAGATCACCATTAAGGAAAGTTGCCCTTACATCCATCTGATGAATTTCCAAATTGCGCAGCGCTGCTATTGCAATTATCATCCGGATAGATGTTATTCTCGTAACAGAAAGTAATCAAGATCTTTTTTCTGCTTGTATCCTTTGATAACAAGTCTGGCCTTATATTTATCTATTGACCCATCATCTTTAATCTTTTTTTTAAAGATCCACTTGCAGCCAAGAGGCTTATTTCCTAGAGGAAGATCCACCAGTTCCCATGTATGATTTTACAAAATGGAATCAATTTCACTTTTGATAGCCTCTTTCCACATCGGTCCTTCTGGAGAGCTTACAGCTTCCTTGAAGTTCCTAGGCTCACTTTCCAACATGTATGTTAGAAAATCTGGACCAAACGAAGTTGAGGTCCTTGCCTTTTTACTACGCCTAGGCTCAAGATCTTCTTCTTGGTCTGGATTGTTTTCATCAACAGTCTTTAGAGTACGTTTAACCGAACTCGATTCTCCGATGGATCTACAAGGAAACACATGTTCAAAGAACGTTGCATTCCTAGATTTCATGATCGTATTCTTGTGTATATCTGGTATCTCAGATTCATGCACCAAGAATCGATATGCACTACTGTTATGTGCATAACCGATGAACACGCAATCCACGGTTTGAGGTCCTATCTTTACCTTCTTAGGTATAAGTACCGCAACCTTAGAAAGGCACCCCCACATTCGTAATTACTTGTAAGAAGGTTTTCGACCATTCCAGAGTTCATACGGGGTCTTGTCAAGTTTCTTTGGAGGAACTTTGTTGAGGAGATAGTTAGCTGATAGAATAGCTTCTCCCCACATGTTCTGTGGTAGCCCAGAACTGATCAGCATTGAGTTCATCATCTCCTTCAAGGTCCTATTCTTACGCTCAGTAATCCCATTTAACTGAGGCGAATAAGATGCAGTTGTTTGGTGTATGATACCATGTTGAGCACAAAAGTCTCCAATTGGTACTTTATATTCTCCACCACGATCACTGCGTACCATCTTGATCTTTCCGTCAAGTTGATTTTCCACTTCATTCTTGTAAAGAATGAATTTCTCTAGAGCTTCATCTTTACTCTTGAGCAAGTACACGTAGCAGTATTTCGTACAATCATCAAAGAAGGTAATGAAATACTTGTTGCCTCCTCTGGTTTGAATAAATTTTAGATCGCATACATTTGTATGGACCAAACCTAGAGGTTCAGTACTTCTTTCTATCGTCTTGAAAAAAGATCTCGTCATCTTAGCTTCCACACAAGTTTCACATTTATAACTTTTATCAATGTGGAATGATGGAATGTGGTCCAAGTTAATTAACCTGCACAAGGTGTCAAAATTAACATGACCTAGTCTACCATGTCATAAATTGGAAGACTCAAGCAAGTAAGTAGAAGGGGTTTTCTTTTCATTCATGCTACTAGAGCCTGGATACATTGTCATAACACTGAGTTTGAACAACCCATTTGACACATAACCCTTTCCTACAAATATCCCAGCCTTAGTGAGAATAATTTTGTCTGACTTGAAGACCATACGGAAGCCATGCTTGGAAAGCAATGACCCAAAAATCAGATTCTTCCGTATCTCTGGTACATACAAGACGTTGTTGAGAGTCAGCTCTCTGCCTGAAGTCAATTTCAGTACAACTTTCCCTTGACCAGCTATGTCAGATGTTGCTGAGTTTCCCATATAGAGCTTTTCTCCATTCAGAGTCTCAAATGATCTGAACATGTGCCTATCTGAGCAGATGTGGTGAGTAGCTCCAGTGTCTACCCACCATTTACAAGGATTGGAACCAACCAGGTTCACCTCAGATACAACAGCACACAAATTCATATCTTCCATGCCTTCCAACAGTTAGGCATGTGAATGTTGCTGTTCAACAACATTAGCCTTGGGCACAAATGATGAGTGCACCGTCTTGCCCATTCTTTGATTCTGTTCTTCGATCTGGAGCTTGGTGATCAGTATCTCCAAAGTCATCTCCTTATTCTTGAACATCAGATACATCTTGAAGTTGTTCCAAGATTGAGGCAATTTGTGAATCACCGTAGTCACTTGGTAGGATTCACTCAAGACCATTCCATCAGCCTTGATTTCATTCAAGAGAACCTGAATTTCTTGGACTTGACTGCTCACAGTCTTGTTGTCCACCATTTTGTAGTCATAGAGTCTGTCCACGATAAACTTCTTGATACCAGCCCCTCAATCTTGTATTTGTTCTCCAAAGATTCCCAGAATTTCTTGGCCGTCTTTGTCTCGTAGTAGACTTTGTACAGCGCTATATCGAGACTGTTCAACACATAATTCCGACATAAGAAATCAGAGTGTTTCCATGCATCTAGTGCAACTCGAGCATCTCTGTCAGTATTATTTTCAGCAATAATAGGGGCATCTTCAGACAGGAACCTTGCAAGATTCAAGGTAGTGAGATAAAAGTACATCTTCTTCTACCATGGCTTGAAATCAACTCCCTTGAGCTTCTCGGTTTTGTCAATGTGACTGAGTAGAATATTAGGCACCGCAGAAGGGATAGCCACTGTCACTGTTGGAGTTCCATTCACATTTCCAGTTTGAGTTTCATTTTCAGTTGACATCTTTCACTGAAAAATAATAACCCAATCAATAATCAATAATAGATTATATCCAAAGATAGACAAATCACAACATAGTCCAACAATCTAAATTTGTGGACAAGAATAGTCTATCGCCCGCCTTCATCAAATGTACCGTGGGGGTCCCAGGGGACTCGCCCCTGGTGGCGGTTCCAAGGTGGACCGTGTCCCCATTGGCGGGGGTCCGGGGGGCAGTGCCCCCGCGGTGGAAGTTTGAGGGCAGCGCCCTCAATGGGGTTCGACATGCCCAGTCAGGTCGCGAGGGTCCATAGGGCAGCGCCCCATGGCGAGGGTTTGTGGGGCGCCCCCAAAACCTAAACGGTATGCACATTTCTCAAATGAAGAGAATATTTCCGAGCTGAATACTCTTCAGCCGCACTGGGAATATACAAGGTATTGCCGCAGGTGAATGCCAAGCAAAGCTGAGACAGAGCCGCGCAGAACGGTTGCCGCACAGAGCTGTTGCCGCACAGAACTGTGCTGCACAGAGCTTCTGCTGAGCTGAGCATCTGCTGAACAGAGCTTCTGCTGAGCTGAGCTTCTGCCGAGCAAGGCTTCTGCCGAGCAAGGCGTCTGCCGCGCTAAGGCATTTTGCCGAGCTGAGACATAGCCAAGCACAGTATAGCCGAGAAGAGCAGGGCTAAACATAGTACAGTTATCTGAGCAGAGCTGAGCATAGCAGAGCAGAGCTTCGCTTAGCTTAGGTTGGCTGATAAGTGGACTACTCCAGAGGCCTTATCAGGTCAGATAACCTTTATGGCTGACTGCACACAGTCATAGACGAATAATATAGTCTCAGCCGCGCACGACTGGATAGATCCCTGCTAAGGATAATAAGATCCGAGCAGGAACATTACCTGCCGAGCTCAACATAACAGGTGCAAAACAGAGCAAGTCAGTGCATCGCTGGGAGTTAAATGTTGAGCTAAGCACACAAAGTGCCGCACAGCCAATATAACGCCCGCACAGAACTTTTCAGTTCGGGAAATAACATGGGAGCTCGGGGAACAACTCATCAACTCGGGAGATCATCCCATGAGCACGGGGAACATCTGTTCTACCATTTCGACTTCATTCTGCAAGTAAACTGTTAGTACCCGAATGAAATTTTTTTTTGGATCGATCATAAAATCTATTTTAAGTTTGTAGGTAAAAATTATATGTGATCGATAACCAAAGAACTATTTCATTGATAATCAAAAATAAATTACATCTCAAATGAAGTACAGAAATGAAAAACGAAAATAAAAAACAAATCGAATCGAGCTGTGCTCTGTCCTTAAAACAGATTCGCCGCCTCCGGGATGTTGAGGTATCATCAGCGTCTGTTTCCCAGGATAAATCGATTGAGAGCACTGCTGTTGGAACACTACAACAGCAGCCTTGGCAAACTTGGCTGAGCTGAGCTCTCTCTCTCTCTCTCTCTCTCTCTCTCAAGAACGAAAATTGGAAGGAGGTGGGTTGCTCTGATTTCTTGCTTGTGTTGAACTCTTCCACAACAAGATAATATAAAGAGATAGGCAATGCCATTGGAAGAGGGCAGTCTACCATAACAAAGGGAAAATGAGTAATGGGAATAAACCCCCAAAACAGGGAGGAGAGAATCTCTCTCTAAATTCGGGATGGGTTTCCCAATGGTGGATAGTTGCTCATTGGAGCCCTCCAAGCCAACCATTCACACCACTAAATTCTAACAAGATTTTCGTTTACTTTATCTGATACAACATCAAGAAAAATTGTTGGATGGATTTGATCAGTTTATGCAATTTATGCAATTTTATCCATCCGCCTAATGCAGATGTTGCACGTACCAATCATGCAAATATCAATGGGTTTTTTTTCTATGGAAAGATGCTACGCATTGTTTATTTAGGGTTCAATCAAATATATATGGCTTTTCTACTGCCTGCATCTCTGCACCCACCAGTGAAAAAAATGGCACACTTGGACTGTACAACATTTGATTTTTGCAAGACTTGTATGCAAAAAAATTGATCAATTCACAATCGATTTTTTTTAATCCAAAAAATTTACTTAATAAGATCACAAAAAAGATACAACTGGTAAGGCATAAATTCTAGCATTACAAAAAATCGAAGATGAGCTACAATAAACTAGAAGCAATAAAAACAAAACCTGAACGGAGCTGCCAAGATTGGATAGGGCAATATCAAGAGGAGAGTGCTTAACATCTGAGAATTGGGAGCTTCTTATTCAAATGTCAAACTTGATTTTCTGAAGAACAGAATATGCAGATCTGTTGAGGTCTTAGAATACTCTGCAATATGCAGATCTGTTAAGGATAAATCTTCATGATATTGACGTCACACGAACAGAGTGATCCGCTGAACCGGTCAGGAATATGGGCAAGGTTGGGTGCCAATCAACAGTGGTTATGTCCCCACTGTGAGGAAGTGTTTTCACTCCATTCACAGGACCTCTAACCTGAAAACATGGAAACTTGCATTAGTAAGCTGAAGCTGAGGATGGCGCTGAAGCAGATGAACCTGAATGTGAAACTCGAAGATTCAAAGAATGCTGAGTTCAATCATGTTGTTCTTTCTTTCAAAGGAAATTTAAGAGTCACCAAAAGATCTAGTAGAAACGGATTAACAATTAACTTGTGGCCCACAGGTTGAAAGGCCAGGATCAATGCATGAACAAATCAACAAAATGAATGAATCAAGACAACCTGAACAATCACAAAGCATAAATGAGAGCGCACATATGCATGTGTACATAGGAGAGAGAATAGAAATGGAGATTTGCCTGATATATAGGTGCTCTCACTGAATTAGATGTCACCAAAAGTCTCCTCCCACTAGCATCTAAAGCCATTTCATGTCTACAATGTATTGAGTTCTCCTGATTGCAGAACCTAGAAAACAGAATATGGTCATATTTTCAAGGTACTGAGTTCTCATAACACTCATATTGATGTGTTTGTCCATAAAGGTAAAGATTTACCAATGGGCTGCGTATAGAATAGAAACCGCGTGCCCTCAACCTTGACTCCATTAAATAACTACTACTTAGCCGAGTAGCCCATTTGCTGTATAACCTATGAAGTACGACACTCCTAGGAGGTCGACGTATCCATGTCGGACATTCGGAGAAACATATGGGACAAGCGGGGACACATATGGGACACATCACGTCGTGTACACATTATATTTTTTTAAGAAGAGATACGTCAGGGACGCGGAGGGGACACGGGGACACTCATTGCGAGAAACCAGGGTGGTTTTTGTAAATTTTAATAATTTTTTGGGTAGATTTTTACAATTTAAAAATTATTGGGCCAAAATGTAATATAAAGTATTTTTTATGTGTATAGACAAACTATCGGTTCAATAACGCATTTGATAAAGCCCAAATAAAATATTTAGTGATTCCAATGTAGGTATAAAAAATTATTTTTTAATGACCCCCATTTTGTTAGAATTTTTTTGTCCCTTGTCCATGCTACATAGTGTATAACTATTTAAATTTCAGAAAACTAGCCAAAGATTCAAGTACCTGCTGCAGTTCCTTGACCAAAGAACTTTGCCTTGGTTTTGCAAGCTCCATTCAAATATCTGCAGTGGATGCTAATATGCTGAGAACCCACGTAATTAGCTAAATATAATAATATAGTAGAAAATCTGGCTAAAATAAATGATCAAATTTAGAAAAATAAAGCACAAAGATAATCAGGCATAACCCCATTTCGGGCCAAAACCCAAAAAGGTGATGGAGGAACTTGCCTTTCCATCAATTCCCAAGCTAAAAATGCTAGTCTCATCAGGACCAAAAAGAATGGAGCTAATTGTAGAATCATGAGCTGGCCATCCAGTAATTTGCAGTCCAGCTGACATATCTTTACCAAGTTAAGGTGTATATACTTTGTTCTTCACTTCATGCCTAGTGTGCAAAAGCATTCCTATTTGCAGGAATTCAAGACACTCATACAGCTAGTGTAAAAGTTTCCTTTCTAAGAAGAAATGTATTATTATTCATCCTTCTCATACAGATGTGCCCCCAAAGTTTTTTTAAAGTAATCCTCATCTTTTTTCCAACTAACTGTACTAGGAATAGTAAAACCAAGGGGTTTGTGATTCATTAACTGTTCAACAATTAATTTCTTTTCTTTTTTAGAAAAAGGTGATAGCAGATCATGTCTAAAGATAAAAACAATGAGAATGAGGATACCAAACATGTGAATCATTCCATCAGTTGCAGCAGCTGCCAAAATCTTCCCGTTATGGTTGAAGCATAAGGAAGTTATTGCTGGTGGATCTTCACCAAGAGGAAGGACTATCTTCAATAACGGTGAGAGATTATTAAGACTTGATGGCTGTTCTAAAAGAAAATTGACTCCTAGATAGATTCAGGATTTGGGGGACAAACAAGTTCATACCATTGCCTTCCATGTTTTCATGTTCCAGACAGTTAAGTTTGCAAATCCCAACTTATCCATAAAATTTGTGCCATGCCTACAAAGACCAAAATGTCTAAGTATTATTGTTTAATCAATATTCTGAAACATGAATAACTGAGAGAGAGAGAGAGAGGAATTAACTGCAGAATTCAGTTAAAGCCACAGTTTTCAGGGGATTGGGGGACCCTGCTAAGCCCCCACGCTTAACAGGGTGGCAGTGCCCCCACTGGGGGGGCACCCGTGGATCGCGAACAAATTTTTTTTCGGAGTTTTGTTTAAAATATTATTTTATGATATACTGTAAAAAATCAACTCAATTGGATAATGTATAAAATTTCCTTAATCGTTTGAATTTTCATTCACAGTTTTAAACAATTTTACAGGATGAAAATTCAAATGATTAAGGAAATTTTATACATTATTCGATTGTGCTGATTTTTTATAGTATAACATAAAATAATATTTTAAACAAAACCCCGGAAAAAATATTTGTTAGCAATCCACGCGGGCCCCCCACGGGGGGCACTGCCACCCTGCTAAGCGTGGGGGCTTAGCAGGGTCCCCGGTTCCGTTTTCAGAGGACAGGGTAGACAAAATTTCCTAGAGAATGCCACCACAGAAGACATGCATTTCTATGCAAGCACCACTTATGTGGTAGAATGGGACCAGAAGTGTTTAAGAATTCAACTAGTGTCTTCAACATCTGTATCCTTAAAACTGACAGAAGGTATTTTGATGTGTTGTTTAGGCCTCCTTTGGCCAAAATTAAGTTTGGTATTTTTGTTATTCTGTCTTCAGTAAAAATAAAATCCTCATCTTTTGTCCTAAATTAATTTTGGTACTTTTTGGTATTTTCTGCACTCCAGTATTATTTTCCTTCCAAACTTTTATGCTTAAATGAAGCACAATAATCTTAAAGACAATAATTTAGTTCAAACAGTTTGTCAATACACTAATGATGATTCTTTCAAATAATCCAGAATATCAAAATGCCAAAATTAGTTTGGGCCAAACGGGGCCTTCATACAATAAAGAATCTACAGAAAAATTGTCACCCCCCACTTAGTATAACATAAAATAAAATCAAGGAACTCTTAGAAGAATGTTAAGTCTAGAAAGAATGTACCTTCTGGATGATGATGCCGAAGCAAAAATTGGTTCCACTGGACTACATTTTAAATCCAGGACACTGCAGTACAGCAAATGAATGAAGATAAGTATACAGAAGAAGCACTCTTATCTATCTCTTTGAAGCAGGCTAAAATTGTCCAATCAGAACCTCGGAAATCCTTCAATTGTGTTGAGATCACAAACAACTCTTTTAGCATCAACATTCCATGCTTTAATGCCACCATCAGCAGTACCAATCAGAAGCTTTTCTCAAAACAAAATGTGAAATTACAAGTATGAATTCCACAATTCAACAATCAAACATCATCTTCCACATTATACAATGTTCATATCATGCTGAATTACATACCAAGCGGTCTGATTTACAATCCCATTCAAGCGACATGATCTCTGCACCACAGTATATGGTTGCATTTCTTGATGCCGGAGTTGCTGAATCATATGTCCATATCCTTTCATCAACACAAATTCCATAAGGCAATGATCTCTCGAGTGAAATAATAAACTAGACAGATTTCCAACAAACGCACCACCTCTAGGGTTTGATACCATAAAAAATGAACCAGATTTTACTACGCATCTTCCCAAACCAACAAAGGCAAAAAAAGATAAATAAATCAACCTACACCAAGAAAAATAAACAAATAAGTGGACGACCCAGAAAAGCATTCCGATCAAAGGTTAAAAACATGAAATTCATTTGATAACATCGCCAAGTGGAATGCACTTCCAGGATAGCACTTAGAAAATGTGGAGTCCAGATAAATTAAAAAAACACATCGAAGAAACAAATCATTCATCAAAAGTAGATATACCATTCGCCTCAGACTTACACCCTTTGTATAAGTAATCTCAGCATTTACCAGCACTCATAGTAAATACCTGACTGTGCCATCCACAGAAGCACTGGCAATATTGTTCCCAGATGCAGAAAAGCGGCATCGACTGATTGGACTAGTGTGGCCCAGGAATGTCTCCTGTATCAAGTTTTTTTTCAAAACAGACATCAAAACTGAATTAGCAAACAAATGCCGCAAATAAAGAAGACAGATATAGCTAAATAGTCAACACCAAAAGCCATCAATGGTTTTTAATAACTTCTTACCTGAAACTCTACTTCCACTTCTGGAAATTGTTCTTCTCCCTGCATTTCTGTGCTAGTTTCTGTCAGGAAATATAGCAGTTACTTTAACACATCAATTGCTGGAGCAGCCATGCCCATATTCGAGGTGTAGGAAATGCACAAGTCAAGCAAGCACTTGAGACTTTCCAGTATAAGTTAGGAAAACAAAAATATATGAAAAAACAATTTTCTAAAAATCGTCAGGCAGTAGTAGGGCGGAAGAGAGGCGCCTAGTGCCAAGGCCAACTAGTTGCAGACTAGTTGCACCTAGAGATAATTCAATTTTTACATTATTTTAAAAATATTTTTTCCCTCCCCCAAAGTTTGAGTAAGAAATGATATAAAACTAGGAAGAAAGTAACAAATAACAAGTCAAAAACAAAGATCAAAGTTCACAACCAAATGAATTAACAAGTGAACACACCAAACCCCAAAATTTACTTGAAATTCCAACATTTGTGAAAATAATACTAATTTAACACCATTTTTTTAATAAAATTTTACTAAATCAACCCTCTGATGCTATGGATGCTGAATGAAGGAAGCGTGATAATGTCCACAGAAAGTGATTTGTGTCTCTATGTCTACCCTCTCTGATGCCTTTTGGCTTTGATTTGGGAACATAATTCCGCAACAAAATGTTCATTTAGCTCCTCGGTTTTTGACGGTATAAGAGAACCATTGTTTTAATGATTTTATAGCAGTCACTTGATAATATTGTCAGATGTTAGGTACGTTTCCAATCATTCCTTTATCCATACCCTTACTGGTTGGGACTCCATTAGTTATGTTATGTCGTACTAAGTCAACCCTATGATTAATTAGGGTAGCCAATTAGTCAGTGTCTCATTGCCGACTAAGGCTAAAATGCCTAATGTACGCATAAAACATAAAGTGGAGGTGTCGGACCACCGCAACCTAGTCGTCCCGCCGCCACCTAGCGCCAAAGCGCTTTTAGAACACTATGAAAAACATGAAACTTACATAGCTAATGGGAATTATTTTCAGTCTATAGTGGAAGAGAATTGTTTTCTCTATAAGTGAACAATTTTCTAATAATTTTAAATGCGGCACTAATACATGCTTACTTAACTGAGAAGAATTGAAACCAAGATATAGTTTCATACTGTCGAGTTCACATGCCCATCCTAATGCCCTGATGATTTGAAATTAATGCATCAGCATCCTGTGTTATGTTCTGTATGCCTTGTCTCCATCTCCTTGTGGCATTGATGAGCATAAAGCTAATGTCTTATTTACTCATGGACAAAAGAGAAACTAATCACCATCATTGCTTACCAATATTAAAGCCATCCTTGAACATTTCCAGAGTATCATTTGTCCTCCCACTCTCTCTGACATGATTCTCAAGTTTTGAGCTAGAGCTTTGAGCAACCTTAGACGAGGCCAATTCTGGAGCACCATCAACCCAATCCCTAGAAGGTGTACTCCGGGATGCATAAGTTTCATGAGAGACATCCTCTTCATGACAACAATTTAACGGAGTCCAGGTTACAGAGTTGGTTACGCTGTTTGCCCTACCCACTCTTGCCTCCAGTGTGGATGAAACATTACTGGCCTCAAAAAAATATTGTAAGCAAACCACCAAATTCTAAAAAGTATCCAAGTATCTCTATCCAAAATTCCCTTACCTCCTTGATCTGCATAACTGGGCTTCCTTTTCCTCCAACAAAGCCTGAAGTTCGGACAACTTCAGATTAAGTTGCTTAATGTCCTTTTTAAGACGGTTGACAGTAATCCTTTCCGAACAGATCTTCATGAGGGCAGGGATGCGTAAATCAGCTAAGGAAAAGTTCTATGGAATCTGAATGTAATGTGAGTAAATTACAATATAGCGAGCAGGGACTAAGAAAGTCAATACCATCAATGTGTGTGGTAAAAGTGACTACAAATGCATGGCCACATTAGTTTATCTACTTCAAGGGCAGAGGTATATAAATATAAAACCAACCATGTTAGAAAAACATGACCAGAATGATAAATGTTTTAAATTCAGATAAATGTTTACAGAAATTGTGCAATACTGATGTTTTAGATGTTGAAGGAAATAAGGTAATGTGCACAGAAAGTGATTTGGGTCTTTGGGTATACCCTCTCTGATGCCTTTTGGCTTGATTTAGGAACATGATTCCGCAACAAAAAGACCATTTAGCTCCTCGGATTTTTACAATACAAGGGAACCACTGTTTCATTAATTTTATGAGAGCAATTACTTTATGCATATTGCCAAATGTTAGGTCTTTCTTCAATCCTTCCTCCGCTCATACTCTCAATGATTGGAGACTACATGAATTATGTTATGTTGTATAAACGTTTACAGAAAAATTTTATGAACTATAATGGTTACCCTTACTGCATAACAGATATTTTCCGGAAAATAATGAGAGAAAATGTAATATCATAGACCATATAAAAGAACTAGAAAGTCGCCATTAACTAGAATACTCGGTAAAATTATACGTGCAAAAAAGATCTTCCTCGTATTGCAAATGAAAAACTGACAAATAATATATGAGACGGTCTTTGTAAGTTCCATAAGATGGCCAACTGTGCTCAAACGTAATCTCGGTCGTCCTGCAAAAAACAATCTGGTTGTAAAGTTGTTTGCGATCCACTTCTAGCAATGGTCATTGTTAAGAAGGAAACTGAACTGCCGTGATTTAAATGATGGCCACAAAAGCTATAGCTCAAATTTGGTCAAACACTTCCCCGCAGACTGGAATGTTCAGCATGCCTTACCTAAAACAGGGAACACCAGGGTGCATTTGCACGCACACAAAGAAAGAGAGACGCCAGCAGTCCAGTTCAGAAGCATAGTGCAAAAGATGTATTTCACAAGCAACAATGGAATTCAAGCGTTTAGTAAAACAGCATGTAGTAAAACAGCATGTAGTGAAACAGCATACAAAAGAACAGCATTCACTTCAACAAATACTAGAGATGAGATAATATGGTTCCTCTTATGACTTTGTGATAGCATTTAGCCTCTCTGTTCCTTAATGTTGGTCCCTTTTGGGAGTTCCAAGACATGCAAATATTGCACTTAAATTCAAGTTCAAATACACCATTTCCATAATTTACCACTATACTATTACTACTTTGGAGCACTCGTGGTCACTTATAATAGATAATTTTGAAAAATACCAAATTAATACTTTGACTTTCAAAAAGGACTAGCATTCTGAAACATCCCAATATGGAATAGTGGACCAACAATTAGGAACACAGACACTAAGAAAGTAGCACAAGTAATGATGGTTTTGCTCAAGGATATGGGTACCATTAAACATCTCGCTTAAGAAGTTCGTGACTGACAGATGCAAGGCGTTGAACCACTCCTGTGAAAAATATAGGCGAAACTGAGGATCCATGCTGGGGTTCTTAATGTATGGGATGGCTGCATGAAATATAATATTATTAAAGCTAAAGAGATACTTCAAGAGAGCTTCAAGAACAGGATAAGGAAGAAGAAAATACTACCAAACCATGAAGTCCAATCCTGGTTTCTTTGCAATAAGTCATTGCCATACAATCCAAAAAACTCTATAACTTTGTCCTTCCTTCCTGATTGTATGGCATGTACTACATAACAACGGAGAATAGACACCTCTAGTTTTGAGAGTGTAGAAATCAATAATGTCTCTGACAACGAAGAAAAGCACCGCTTGAAAAATTTCAGCATCTCAATCAAATCTTCTGCTCGAAATTGGGGAATGTAGACTGAGAATATTAGTTCCAATATCTTATCTACTTGAAATCCTTTCCCTATATCAGTGCCCAATTCTCTCTCAAAAGCTTGCAAAGTACTTGTAAACCCTCTGAAGACAAGAAACTCCTTCACAAGCTCCTCAGCGTATAGCATATTCTCCATCTTGTTCCAACAGCACTAAAAGGAGAGGTATAGCTTCAACCTGCAGAATTTGATAAGGCCAAATAGTGCAATTCACGAAACATGCTCGCACCATTGAATTCAACTATCTAGTAAAACATTAACAACTCTGTAAAGCACAACATTTACCACAGAACTCCTAATAATGCAATAGTCAAATAGAAAGAGAACTTTCCCACCAAAAAATTGTTGATAAAATGTGAACATTCCACAAATAGAACGAGTGAAGGGGCACAAGAGGGGCACACATGGCACCCTTAATATTTTGGAAAAGGTGCTTGCATATATGTTTAATGTGCTTATGCCACATGTGTTGGAAATTGTGTGAATGAATGTTTGGCAATTGGAAGGTCCTCCGGGGCAACCAAAAGCCCCGTTCACACTTAGAGGCATTTGGAAGGTCCTATGGGGCAACCAAAATCCCTGTTCACACTGGCCCACCTGTGTTCACATTTGCCTCTTCGGTTCCATTTCACATTGTAATTCTCGTGTATATATATGTGGCTCCTGTTGAGAACAACACAGAGAAAATAGAGAACTCACAACACATCAGAGCTAGAATCTATCTGTGAAATTTCGTTCTTGAATCAGTTCGTCAAGACTGTCATTGGAGGTGTTCCGAAGGCAGTGGTCTAAGACCGTCTTATCCTGGGAGACAGACGCCGACGATCCTCAATACTCATTGGAGGCGGCGAATCTATTGTAAGAAAAGAGCTCAGCTCGATTAGGTTTGTTTCAACCTTTGTAATTTATACTTTATTTTTCAGCACAACATTCAGTTGTATTATTTTTATTTATATGAATGAAATTGTTACTTTGGAATATCGATCTCATATTTTTTTCCTACAAGCTTAAAACGGATTCGTTCTGATCAATCCAAAGAAATGTTTCATTATGTACTAACAGTTTGATTGCAGAAGTTGAGTTGAAATCACAAAAAAGAAGGTTCCCGAGCTCCTGGGATGTTTCCCGAGCTCCTGGGATGTTTCCCGAGCTCCTGGGATGTTTCCCGAGCTACTGGGATGTTTCCCGAGCTCCTCTGTTACTTACCCGAACTAATAACATCCCACCAATTTCGAGCCTCACCCACCAAATTGTACGATGCTAACTTAACTTTCCAGTCATCACTCACTTCCATGACCTCAAAAGTCCTCTCTATGCCTCTAAGCCAATTCTTCGCATCACTAGGCAACACTGATCCCCCAAATTCAGATGAATTTAACCTCTGAAATTTTTCTACTAATTCTGACTCTGCATTCCTGTCCACTGTCTGCCCCACTAGTACCTCCACAAGCCCAGTCAAAGCTGTGATTACATGTTACATATTCGTCATACTGATTTGCTTTCCCTGAACTGGTTGCTGAATCTCCTTGACCTCAACCTGTTGCAACAATACACACCACCACATCAAACACAACTGTTAGCAAACAAATGTTAGTGACGCCCAAGTTCTACTACTTGACTCACTAAACAACAAACACACTCGGCTTTCACATACTTAACTCAAAAAATTTCAACTTGTCCCTATAACCTCAAGACATATTCACGTCTACAATCACGACTCAAATCGAAACATCTGCACACACAACCACCTAGAGTCCACTACTAACTATCACCACCACTCATCACGTCACCTCAAATGACTCACATCCCAAGTGCAACACTACTCGATTACAGCCCAAACGTGATATCTATAACCTAGAGCTCTGATACCAAACTGTAACATCCCAAACCAATAAACCTTAAATAAAGTGAATAAAGAACTGCTCTTGCAGAAAATTTTCATATTCTCTTAATCTCAACACACCACAAGTCATAAATACTAAATAGACCAAACTAATCTCAAGTTATTTTCTTCAAACCAAGAACAACTTAGAACTCCAGTGCAAATAATACCACAGCGGAAGACTATCTAATAACCATGGATACATCTCGATGAAGATGAACTTCCAACTAAACATTCTACCAACTGGCAAATAAACAACTACAACTCAAAATGGACTAGTAATAAGACTAGCCACTCAAACCACCTGCCAACTCCTCCGTTAGCTCCAACCAAGCATAGCCCTCAACTCCAAGTATCTGTAGTGGACCCGAACAAGCCTACTCAAACTGAATTTCCAAGTAAATAAAAGAAAGACAAATACAAGAAAATCCAGGAGTTTGTTAGATATGAACAGTTATACATATGGCTAACAAAAACTCCAACAACATAATAGAAATCTGAAGCACAAACCACAATCACCACAGAATAATAATCTGATGCATAACTGCTAAAGATCACAGGATAATACCCAAAACACCATAATAAGTGACCCAAAACACAAACTAATGTACCAACCACAAGTATCCAAGAGAATAATTTAATGTTCAAACAACAAGTACTCACAGGAATGTAATTCTGATTTTATCCCTTTTCATTTAGTTTCCTCGATTACACAATGAAACGCAAAACTCAATTGTCATAATATAATGTGAAGACTTTCAGCTATGACACAAACCACACATAACATTTTTAGCACCTTTTCAATCATACTTTTGGTTTTAGAAATCACACGTACCACCATTCACATTTTTACACTCGTGCAATCATCACTTTCCATTTAATGTACTACAC
>NMUG010000262.1:0-24573 GCA_002855965.1 Monotropa hypopitys
AAATATACACGGATGAATAGGGTTTTGATCACATCCGTTCAATCTAAGGCCAAAAATTGATTCAACGATTGAAAATATAAACCATGCCTTTGTAATTTGTAATATAGATGCTAACATGACTTAACAAAAGAAGCAACGAAACACGAGAGAAAGAAACTCAAGCCTATTTTGTTCTTTTTTTATGATTTGGCTTTTCCTCGTCAGCAGCTTGTTTGGAGTGATTGAAATAGCATTTCTCTAGTCTCACCTCGTCAGCAGCTTGTTTAGTTCACATCAAAACGTTCCATACATAATTTTTCAGACGTTCTTGTAAAAAATTTACAAAATAATTGAGATCTTTAAATTAGTGCAACAAATTTTCAAAAAGAAAAATAAACAAAAGTGCTTTATTTCTTGATCTGAAAATAATATGATTTTCGTAATAAGAGCATGAGAGTATCTGGCTATCGCTTTAGTAAAGAATATCTAGAGAATCATAACGTTACATAAGCAAGAGAAAGAAAACCCCAATATAATTTGAAGTAGAAAACCTGGCACTGCAACACATTTTCTTCATCTTTTGTCCGGTAGTATAATTGAAACACAAATGTCATTGCAAATACAGATGAATAAGCGAATCAAGGACCCCGAGCAGGAGCAAAGCAGAAACACCCACCGCCCTCGCCTTCCGGTATCATTCCCCCTCCTTTGCTCGTGTCAATAGCTTCTAACAAACTCACTAACTCGTTCATGTCAGGGCGCTTCTCTGGGTTCGCATCCCAGCATTTCTTCATGATGTTTGCCACGGAATTTGGGCAGCATCTAGGTATTTCTGGCCTCAGATTCTGACAATAAAGTCACACTGAGAATGTGGATGCAAAAATTTTACAGAATAAAATGAACACTTCAAACTACCATCAAAAGCACAAACATACAAAGTACTTGCAGAAAGTTTACAAGTTTTGCCGTAATCATAAGATAAATAAAATGCAATCTCTCAAGGGTTTAGTTTATGGTGGTCGTGACTTCATACAAGTGGCACATTCGGGAATCCAGCACGAACAATGCATGCTCCAATGAAATGGAATGACGTCTCTTTAACGTTTCCAAACCATCAGAAAAATATAAGGATAGAATAATATCAGCTTTCTTTATGTTGGAATATTGATAATTTAATAACCAATCGATAGCAAAACAGGGTAAGCAGCATACTGTACAAATTTCTGATGTATTGAACCCACCTGTCGAACAACGGCAGATGAAACTTCAGCAAAACTAAGATCCAAGTAAGGAAGATCACAACAATAAATTTCCCACAGACATATGCCAAAGCTGTAGACATCACATTTTCTATTATATGGCTTTCCATCAAGAACCTGCAAAATACATCATTAGTCTTCCCTTTCGAATGCGAAAAGGCATACAAAGAACTAAACAAATTACATCTTCAATTAACCGTGACTTAGACAGTGGTAAATCCAGATTCTGATATATTTGGCGCCCCCATTAGAATAAAAGATAATGGCAGTTGAAGAACTCCGATCGAAACACTTTGGTGAGCAGTTTTTGTTACAAAGTTATGATTTTTCTTCTTAATCTTGTTCTTGTTTATAATTCTCTCTTATATCACACTAAGAATGATGATGTTCACTTAACAGCAACTAGTTTCAGAAAGCCAAGTACCTCTGGTGCCATGTACCCAAGGGTTCCAGTTTCACCGGTCATGTCCTGAGGATTTTGGGCTTCAACACGTGCAACACCAAAATCAGCAATTTTTAGATTTCTATGAGCATCTAGCAACATATTCTCAGCTTTGACATCACGATGTACTATTTTCTGCGAATGTAGATAGCTAAGTCTGCCCAAAACAACTTATGAGAACTATTTCCATCAATGAAATACAGATTTAATTTTAAAAGCCCAGAAAGGAAGCTCACCCTCTGGAGAGGTCCAAAGCAAGCTGAATCACTATCTTAAAGGCAAGTTTCCTTTTTCTGTTCGAATAAAGGAACTTCTTTAGTGTCCCACCCGGAAGGTACTCCACCACAACACAACATGCTCGGGATGGAAGGGAAGTGAGACACTCAGTAGAAGGAATTTTGAGATTTGACGTTCCCATTGAAGCACCGACAAACTGCAATGAAGCATTCACAACGTCGTCATTGTACATCAGACATCTGGAGAACCATATATTCAACAAAGGCAAGTACGAGATTTTGGTAAACTTACATAAAAAAAACATTTGCCAGAATGATTTAATCATCAAACACTACCCTTGACCAACCCGTGTAAACTCATATTCAGTTACCAAAAAAAAAACAAGATAAATTATAAGGGGCACAAAAGATATTGCAATAATTATGATTATCATGCCATATACCATAATTTATATAAAGAATTTAAAGACGAGTTTGTACTTTAGTAACATTTGGATGGTTAAGCTTGTGCCAAACAGCAACCTCTTGCCGAAACGATGCTCGCAAAGCTGCAGTTTCAGCAGTTGTGGCCATGCCATCCTCTCCCCAGTCTAACAACTTCACTACAATATGAAAAAGAAGATAAAAAATGCAATAAGAAAATCAAATACAAGCACAAATATACATTAGGATAGACAAACCATTTGAATGTTTCTTGCTTTGCCAATGGACATGTGATGGTATTCACTCTAGGTAGTGGCTAATTCTCTGAAAATTATAAATGGCTAGACTTTTGAATCTTAATATGTAATAAATAACAAGATAGACGCATGCTAAACACGACTCTTTGACAAATTTCTCTCAATTGCCAAATCGGCCTGAATTGTATACAGCTTTCTTAGTGAGGAGACACCATCTCAAGCACCTATCAGCAGTCCCATCTTATGTACGTTGCTGTCTCTAGTATCTCAAATATATGAATGCTTAGCCAAGTTTTACTAATTGTTCCAAAATGAAAAGATCTCTTCTTGCACTTGCAACATATGCCCTTTATCATTAAAAATCATTGTATTTATTCGTTTCCAAATTTCTTAACAAATATCCTGCTACTTGTTGCTCAATCTTTTTAAACAAACTAATCTTGCCAGCATATTTCTGATCTCAACTTGTTAATGAGAGTACCAAAAGATGCTTCCACACCAAATTGATAACATAACAATCAATCATCCAACTGCTACAATTTATAGAAGCATGCAGCAAAAAACTTTCATTGTAGCAATAGATCATGGCCAATTTGTATCATCAAGATGGGATATTTCACAAGAATGAATGAATTTGCCCATGACAGTTACACATTTGAACCTAAAAGTAAAAGTTTGGAATTGGTTTGATTCCAATATCCAAGTGTCTTACTCAAGTTTTATTGAAACATATTAGATTGTAAACCACCAACTCATCTAAAAGCTTAAACTGTTAGAGAGGGGTAACTTCATTATTTACATTCTCAACACGTCCCCTCACATGTAACCAGGCTCTCCGTCACAGGAGGGTTAAAAATGTGCAAATATTTTAATTACTAAACAGGCGACAAGGTTCGAACACATGATCTATTGTCTTCTCTGATATCATATTAGATTGTGAACGGCCAACTCATCTAAAAGCTTAAGCTGTTAGAGGGAGGGTAACTTTATTATTTATATTCTGAACAAAAATTATTTTATCTTCATTTCGAGTTCATATGCTTATGAGTTAGTGTCATTCACCTTCTCTCATATTTAAGGTGCTAGGATTCCATTAAGTTGTGTTTGGTTATTTGCAGATTCTTTAAGGGGTTTTAGTGTAATTATTGCAACTCTCCTGTTCTTATACGTGATATGGAAATGAAATCCCGATGTGGGACTTTTCTCACTCTCACTCTTCACATGGTATCAGAGCATCCTCCTAAACCCTAGCCATCAGTCCCTTGCACCAGTCGCCGGAGATCCACTCGTTGTCGTCGTCTTCCCTCGCGCCAATCTCCGAACTTCCTTTTGTCGTCGTTATCCTAAGCCGGATTTGCGCAACTCTGTGAGAACCATCTTCGTGCCTGTGCAGACGTCGTTTGCCGTCACATGTCACTCGCGATAGCCATCCAGGATCTTCCAACCCTCGTTGCCGCCACAACAGAATGGAGTCGTTGAGCGCAAGAATCGTCATCTTGCTGAGGTTGCTTGCTCACTTTTGTTCACTATGAACGTCCCTAAATATTTTTGGGAGAGGTTGTTCCTACTGCATCTTTTCTTATCAATCGTATGCCCTCCGGTATTCTTCAGTTTCAATCTCCTATTAAGTTTCTACCTCGTGGGTCTCGGGTCTCTTCTCTTCCTCCTGAAGTGTTTGGTTGCGTATGTTTTCTTCACGCTCTTAAGTCTCTTCATGGGAAGTTAGGCCGTAAAGCTCGTAAGTGTATCTTCCTTGTCTACACTCCTACTCAGAAAGGCTATAAATACTATGACCTACACTCTCGCAAATTTTATGTCTATATGTCACTTTTGGGGAAACTAAATCTTTTTATCCTCTCTTATCTCTTCAGGGGGAGAAGGTTGCTCAAGAAGAGATGAGAGAGGAAGAGAGGTTGACATATCATATTCGGAGTCATGGTCATATTTTCCTTGTCATCGTGAGGGGGAGACAGGAACATCTGGAACAATAGCTAATCATGACATTGGTGGACAATTGGATAGATCAGACTTGAGGACCTATTCCCATCGTGAAAAGGCTACATGTGCTAATCCAACTTGCCAATTTCCATCACCAACTCCACTTTCTAATTCCTTGGCTGACTCACCTGGTAATGATCACTCTTCTCCTGTTGATAATATTGATGCTCCTATTGCTCTTAGAAAAGGAGTTAGAAATTGTACCACTAAACATCCTATATCTCACTTTGTTTCATATTCCCGTTTATCTCCTTCATTATGTACTTTTGTCTCCCCTTGCCTCTATATTTGTTCCACAAAAGTGGAAAGAAGCTATGGTAGACGAGATGACAGCCTTGAAAAAGAATGACACCTGGGAACTAGCACCTCTTCCTGAGAGAAAGAAGTCAGTGGATTGCAAATGGGTGTTCAATGTGAAATACAAGGTTGATGGGACTTTTGAGAGACAAAGTGAGGTTGTTGCTAAGGGCTTCACTCAGACTTATGGCATTGATTATGAGGAGACTTTTACTCTTGTGGCCAAGATGAATTCTGTTTGGACTTTGCTCTCTTGTACAACCACTCTTGATTGACCTCTTCAACAGTTTGATGTGAAGAATATGTTTCTCTATGGTGACCTAGAAGAGGAGGCATATATGGGCATACCACCCGATTTTTCATCTTTTGCAACAAAAGGAAAGATGTGTACATTGAGAAAAGCTCTCCATGGCTTAAAGCAGTCTCCTAGAGCATTGTTTGATAGATTTCTCAAAGCCATGTTGCGATTTGGGTACAAGCAGAGTCATGTTGATCATACTATGTTCATCAAAAGGAGTAATGTTAATATTATTGTTCTTATAGTATATATAGATGACATCATTATGACAAGTGATCATGTGGATGAGATACTTCATCTCAAGACTCTTCTTGCTCAAGAGTTTGAGGTTAAGGATTTGTGATCAATGAAATACTTCCTTGGAATGGAGGTGGCCTGATCTGACAAAGGGATTACAAATATATCCTAGATCTTTTGGAAGAAATAGGAATGTTGGGATGTAAGCCTGTAGATTCTCCCATTGAGGCCAACTATAACATCCCGCTCCATTAATATCCAAATTTTTGCGGAATATTTTTTTTCTTTTTTTCTTTCTCTTTCTCAAATAATCTAACCTCCTCAATACGCACCACTAACCATGCTTCCAAACATAGACACAAAGCAGTAATTAAAGAGACAATACCTCAAGAACTTGTATTAAAGTAAAACCATGCATCCCAAATTACAATTTCTCAAAACAAAACTACTAACTTGCTACACTAAACATCAAGTCATAAGAATCCCAAATGTGCAATAAAACTGGCATAAAGAAGGAGAACTATCTAAGATATTCAAATTCCTCCTTTAACCTCCAAGAAAGTCAAGTCAAACAATGCAATCTCATCAATGCTTCGTAGTGGACCGCTAAACCCTGCTACCGGATTTCCAAGTCAAACACAAGGAAACCGAAGTATGAGATATAGAATTTCAAGTTCCAATTTAAGAAAACTGTTACCGTTTTTTCGTGTTGGCTATTTTCCGGAACGTGAATCAGCTGGTTGGTTGTATCTTTCTTCTTATATTTTAGTTTTGGGTAGCATAGGTAGATGCTCCACTTCCCGAGCCATGAAGATTTGATGCAGCTTATCGGCAACAATTTGAAGGAAGTTCAACGTCTAAAGGTTCTTGGAATGGCCGGTTCATTATTCGGTATCGTAATCCTTCTTGGTCACTTCCTCGCTCCTTTGTTATTCCGTTCCTTATTTTTTTGTTTTCGGGTTACTCGTTCCTTGGATCCTTCATTCCCATGTCAAATCCTTAATTAGGGTTCATGTTGATCCTTGGTTCAATCTCTTGTTTCTATTCTTAGTTTTATTATTTTTCCCTAGAATTCCTTAGGAGTAAATTCTGTTGTGACCGCAACCGGTAGCGCCATTTTATGCGCAACCGGTAGCGCTTGTCCTAAGATTGTTGCAGAGTTGCAGGTTTTGCAGAGTTGGCAGAGAGTTGCGCAACCGGTTACGCTCTTATGTGCAACCGGTTATGCTCTGTTTCATCAAAGCCTTATAGATCTAACCGCAACCGATTACGCCAATTTATGCGCAACCAGTTACGCTACTTGGCCTGCCTTTGATTCTTTTTTAGCAGAGATTTCCGCAATCGATTACGGCTATAAGCGCAACAGGTTACGCTTCTTCGTACAGCAAAAATTAAAAACGTATTTTAAATGTTTAAGTCAGTTTAGAGGAGCGTCTAGGGGTATTTTTGTCCACGATTATCATTCTTATTATCCCTAATCCTTCTCTAATGGTTCCTAAGTATAAAAGAAACACTTATAAATCATTTTAGATCATCTAAGAAGATTCAAGAACTCAAATTAAAAGGCTCTCAAAGTATACTCTGTTTTGGTGGCTGCTCTAAGTTTCAAAATTTTTATCTCCATTGAAGCACCTTGAAGGTAATCCTTCTTTCTCTCTTGCTTTCTCCAATCTACTCTAACCCTTGTACTTACTAAGATAATTTACATATATCTTATATGTTATTATCTTTCTAAGGGTTAGTGTGTAGTGCCTTGCACTTTGGGGATTTCTAAGTTTTCTTGAAAAACTTGTATTGATCTTCTTGCAAGAGTTTTAATTAAGATTGTTCTATACTTGATTCTTGAGAGTTATTCTTAAATTGGTCCTAGAGTTCTTGTTGTTATCCTAGTGCACTCTAGGATTATATCTCTCTAAATCTCATTTAGGGTTATCATTGCACACATAGCTTTCATAAAGCTTTACCCTAGTATTCTTTATGATTTTGAGTTTTTGGTTGTAGTTCTCTTTTGGGATTATTCTTCAAGCTTCAAGCTTTGTCCCTCAAACCATAGGTTTTAGAGTTCCCACAACTTGTGTCTAATCTCTCCTAGGGTTAAATTCAAGCCTAGTGCTTTTGCCCTTGCCTTTGTGGTTTTTGAGAGATTGTGTGAACATATTTCACTTAGGGTTGTTTTTGAGCTTAGTGTTTTGCCCTTGGCCTTTTGGCTTGGTGAATATATTTTTGTATAATCTCTTATTGGGGTTTCACTCTAGGATTTATTGTTTTGCCATAGTTATTCACTTGAGATTGTATTTGGTTGATTTGGAGAATTCTATAGAATATCTCCTTGGGTACTTGTGCCTTCTAAATCAACTTATTCCTTGTAGTGAATCACCTTGAACTTTTCCTTTGGAATTATTCATTGGGCATTTTGCCTTGATTCACTTTTTCACTTGTACTTTGGGGCTTGTCACTTAATCAAGTGCTTTCTTCTACTCCATTGTCTTTCACTTGTGTACTCAGGAGTATTGTCACCTTTTGGTGCGTTTACTTGCACTCCTTAGTCTAAGTTTCCTTCTACTAGAAAATACTCTCTTCTAGTGGATTGTCCTAAGGATCTTCTTAGTCCTCTTGATTGGTCTATCCCTTGTCCACTCTTGTGTAGTGAATCATCTTAAAGTTTCCTTTTGGATTCTTTATTGGGTTTCTACCTTGATTCACTCTTGTAATTAAGTCTTGGAGTATTGTCACACTAGTTGTGCTTTTCTCTATACTCTTAAGTCTTAATTCTATCTTCTACAAGATCATCCTTGATTCTAGTGTTTGTGATTCTCTTTTGTTCGTTCGTGTCGCACACTCTCGTTGGTTGTTGACCCTAGTCTACGTTTTGACCGGAACACTCCGGAGCCGATCGCAAGTCGGAGATCAGTGCGGGGCACTGTGGTTTTCTAGAGGACAACAGAAGGGGCTAGGTGAGCTTTGGGTTTAAAGTCGGTAACTCTTGTATCTCTTAAACCTTTGTTGTTTCTAGTGGAAAGTAGACTAGGTCAAGTGGTTTTACACTTAGGGGTCGATTGATGCCTAAGTGGTTTCCACTATAAATCTTGTATTGTGCCACTAATTGTCTCTTCTTCATTACACTCTCTTGCACATGTGATTGTTTCACTTCTCTTACACTTTTGTAATTATTTCAGTTTACACATTATTGTCACAAGTTGCATGTGCTTAAACAAATCAAGGAGTTGAGATTGTTTTATAAAAAAAGAATCATTTTGATACTTAACATAATCGTTCATTGGTTTATTTTCAAGAAATTGAAATACATTATTGAGTTTAATAATAAATTGAAAAAGTAAATCCATTATATTGGCAAGTAATTTTAATTGGCAAACCTATTCACCTCCTCTAGGTATTGTCCTAAGCTTCCGCGCATTTTCAAAAACAAATCTCAAAAATCTTGGTAGAAACCCATCTTTAAAGCTCTTTTGGACGAAGCCCACCTTTTAAAAATGATTTGGAAAATGCCCACCTTAAAAATAATTTTGGCCTCAAGTAATATTTGTCAACACTAAATAAAAGAGACAAGCGGAACTTCAAAACATGAATCCCAACAAGTGTTACCATTACTCAAAACCCTCCAAGGGAAGAACGTCAATGGAAAAGGTTATACTACTACAAAAATCCTAACACAAGTCTATGGAAACAAAAAACAACAAGAGTCTACCAAACGTGCTAAAATCAGCCACAAGCACCAAGCCTTCTTCATTGGATGACACTAGCTCATCAATCTCATTCAAGCATCTATAACTACAGCCTTGTAGTGGACCGCTAACCCTGAACCTATTTCCAAGCCAAAGACAAGAAAACAGAGTGTGATGTCTGTATATGAATATGTGTCCAAGTTCACAGCGTTATCTCGTTTTGCACCATTCATGGTTCCTACGGAACAGGCGATATGTGAAAAGTTTCAGATAGGGTTGAATTCCAGAATCCAGTCTCATGTTGCTATGTTTCAGGAAAGTCTAAAATTGCAGAAAAATAGATTGAGAATGTTAATGTAAGAAGAGAGTAGTATAAAAAGGCTCGGACCAACGGTCAACCACAACAGAAAAGATTCGATGAAAAATCTTTCAGTAAAGGAGATCAGGGTTCTCAATGTAGCAAGGGATCAGTTCGATCGTCTAAGCAGGAGTCAGCTAGAGAGCAGAGTAAAGGGCAGAGTTCTAGTGGCCCTAGAAGAAGAGCATTTAGTCAACAGCAACAGAGCCAATCAGAGAAAGGATTCTCAGGACCGAAGTTGTCAGAAGTGATGTGTTATAATTGCAATAAAATGCGACATTATGCCAAGAATTGTCCGAAAAGATCAGTTGTTTGTTTTAAATGTGGCCAATCGGGCCATATGCAGAGGAAGTGTCCACGGACAGCAGCAGAAGTGTCATTAGTGGATTACGCTCTAGTTAGAGGAAGAGGAACATATCAGGGCGAAATTTTTGCTATAGAAGAGCAGGAGGCTCAAGCACCAAGAGATGTTGTTACAGGTATATTTCCTGTTAAGATTTAAACTCTCATGTTTTAATTGATCCAGTTTTTACTCATACATTTGTGTTATTAAATTATGCTAAGCATTTGAGTGGACTGTTAGTGACTTTAGAATATGGGTTAACTATTTTGACCCCTGTTGGGGAGAACGATATTGTTTAATGTTGTATATAAGGATTGTAATATCTATATTCGAGATTGGGAGATGCTAGCCGATTTATTGCCATTAAATAAGTAATATTTTGAGGTGATTTTGGGAACAGATTGGTTCTCTGAACTATGACGGTCGATTGTTTTTATAAGAGATGACATTCCATTTTCTAAATTTACCAGTTTTAAAATCCTTTGGTGATAGAAAGATTATTCCGATTAGTCTTATTTCAGCAATAGAAGGAAGAGAATTGTTGAGGAAAGGTTGTTAAGGATTTTTGGCCCATGTGGTGGATATCAGAATATCTAATCTAGAGATTAATGATATATTTGTTATCAAAGAAATTTCTGATGAGTTTCCGGAAGATCTATTTGGAGTGTCAGTTGATAAGTAAAAATTTGCAATTGAGTTATTGACAGAAGTGGCACTGATTTCTATGTTATTTCGCAGAATGGTGCCTAGGAAATTGAAAGAGTTGAAGATTCAGCTTCAAGATTTGTTGGAAAGAGGTTTCATTAGACCAGTTGTATCCCTGAGGGGAGCACCAGGATCATTTGTGAAGAAGAAAGATGAGAGTTTGAAATTGTGTATGGATTATCATTGGTTGAATAAAGTGACGATTTGTAAGGAATATTCTTTGTCGCAGATTGATGATTTGTTTAATTAGCTTTAAGAAGCTACAGTGTTCTCTGAGACTAATTTGAGATCGGGCTACCATCAGTTGGAAGTTAGGAAGAACGGACGGATGACTTGCAACCACTTTGCAAGTGTTGCGAAGAAAATTGTATGAGAAGTTGAGTACGTCTGAGTTTTGGTTGGGTAGAGTGATGTTTCTGGAGTATGTGAATTCTGGGGATGTAATATTGTTGATTTGAAGTAAGTTGAAGCAGTAATAGCTGGGAAGACGGATGAATATGATTGAAGTAAAAGGTTTCTTGAATTTGACAGTCCACTAACCCAGTTGACACAATTACAAGAACTGATCGACAAAAGCTTCATCCGACCAAATTCATCATCATCAAAAAGAAGGATGGAACAATGTGATTATGTATCGACTATCGAGAGCTGAACAAAGTCACTATAAAGAATAGATACCAATTGCCTCGAATCGACGATCTATTCGATCAATTGCAAGGAGCCCGAGTATTCTCAAAGATCGATCTCCGCTCTGGATGTCATCAATTGAAGGTCAAAGCCAAAAACGTAGAAAAGACTGTCTTTCACACACGATACGGTCATTACGAATTCCTAGTCATGCCATTCGGGGTAACCAACGCCCCTACATTACTCATAGATCTTATGAATCGCATCTTTTCCGACTATCTGGACGATTTCGTGATCGTGTTCATTGACGATATCCTTATCTACTCAAGGAAAGAGGAATAGCACGCAACTCATTTGGCCACTGTATTGCAAATTCTAGAAGAAAGAAAGTTATATGCAAAATTCAGCAAGTGCGAGTTTTGGCTCAAGAGTGTGCATTTTCTTAAGCATATTATCGACGAATGAGGAATCTCGGTAGACGCTCAGAAGATAGAAGCAGTCATGGAATGGCTGAAACTGACGTCAATAACGGAAGTCCCCAGCTTCCTAGGACTTGCCGGTTACTACCACCGATTCGTTCAAGATTTCTCAAAGATCGCAGCACCCATTACGGAACTAACACGCAAGGGAGAACTATTCGTATAGACGAAAGAGCGAGAACGATGCTTCCAAGAGCTGACTTACAACTGCACCAGCACTAACACTACTTGAAGGAGAAGAAGGCTATGCCATCTACAGCGACACATCACATCGAGGACTAGGTTGTGTTCTAATGCAGCATTTAAAGGTTATTGCATATGCCTCTCGACAACTAAAGATCCACGAGAAAAACTACCCTACTTACGATCTAGAGCTTGCCGCAATAATTTTTGCACTAAAGATCTGACGCCACTATCTCTACGGAGTCACTTGCGACATCTTCACTGACCACAAAAGTTTGAAGTACGTCTTCACCTAGAAGGAGCTTAATCTCAGACAACGCAGATGGCTGGAACTTATAAAGGACTATCATCTCAACATCCAGTATCACCCTAAAAAAGCTAACATTGTAGCGGACGCCTTAAGCAGAAAAGAGATGGGAAAACTTAACCACTTGCACCTGATGCATCGATGTCATCTCGCCTCAGTAATCGTGGAACAATCTATCATAGAAGAAAACAAACTACTACAAATGAGCGACCTGAAGCTGAAGAAGATCCACAACGATGTTAAGAGCAACCGGGAAAGTGAATTCGCAATCAAGAATGGAGTTTTCAAATTTTGAAGCCGTATAAGCATAACCAATAATGAAGAAATCAAGCGAAAAGTCATGGACGAGGGACACAAATCCAAGTTCGCAATTCACCCAGGAATGGCGAAAATGTATCAAGACCTTAAAAAGTCATATTGGTGGATAGGCATGAAGCGAGACATATCCAACTATGTCGATCGATGTCTGCAATGCCAGCAAGTTAAAGTAATTCGACAGAAGCCAGCAGGACTACTCCAAACCCTACCGATTTCAAAGAAGTGGGAAGACATCACGATGGACTACGTTATAGGTTTTCCTCGCTCCTCCAGAAGAAACAATTCGATTTGGGTCATAGTCGATCGTTTGACCAAATCAGCGCACTTCATCCCGATCAAGAACATGTATTCCATGGATCAAATGGCGGCAATATGTGTACGAGAGATCATCTGATTACACGGAGCACCGGTATCAATCACGTCTGCCAGAGATCCGAGATTCGTATCCAAATTCTGGAAATCACTACAAAGAGAAATGAGAACGAAACTGAATTTGACTACGGCTTTCAATCTACAAATGGATGGGAAATCAGAAAGGACCATTCAAACATTGGAAGATTTACTTCGAGCATGTGCACTGGAATTTCAAGGAAGTTGAGAGGAGCACGTGCCTTTAGCAGAATTTGCCTACAACATTGGTCATCAAGCAAGTATCGGCATGTCACTGTTCGAAGCCTTATATGGAAGGAAATGTAGGTCACCATCTTGTTGGACCAAAGTCGGGAAAATAGATCTTACTAGACCAGAAATCGTGAAAGAGACAACGTTAAAGATCAAAGCTAATCCAAGATCAATTGAAGATAGCACAGGATCGTCAGAAGAGTTACGCGGATGCTCACCGAAGGAAACTAAAATTCCACGAAGAAGAGAAGGTATTCTTGAAGGTAACACCTATGAAAGGCGTCATCAGATTTAGAAAAAGAGGAAAGTTGAATCTACGCTACATCGAACCCATTGAAATCCTTGAAAGGATCGGGTCTGTTAATTACCGCCTTGCCTTAATACTAGAATTAGCAAATGTCCACGAAGTATTCCACATATCTATGCTCTGGAAGTATGTACCTAATCTGACCCACGTTGGTTCAACCATCTATCGATATTGAGAAGAACTTGTCCTACGAAGAGCGACCAGTGAAAATTTTAGATCAACAAGAGAAACGTCTTAGGAAAAAAACAATTCCGCTAGTCAAAGTCAGGTAGGAAAATCAATCTGGTAGCGAGGCTACGTGGGAGAAAGAAAGTGATATACATCAAAAATATCCAGCATTACTCAATTGAGGTATATTTTTCAATTATCCATTGTTAAGACTTATGTTATGCCCATCTATCATTTAGTCGGCTAAGTTTGGAGGACCAAACTTTCTAAGTTGGGAAGGATGTGAGGTCCCAACCCGTCAAAATAAGCCTAAAATATATTTGTTGGGTGAAAATATAACTCCTAGAATTTTGGGGGAATTTTCAAAATTTAATTGGAATTTATTAAAGCTTTAAAAAGAAGTTTCAAAGCTAAAGGAATTAAAATTTGAGAAATTGAGGATCAAATTGAAAGAAATCAGAAAATTCAAACCTAAGTGGAAGTAACCGGAAGTGTGAGGTTCTTCTGCCATTTTGGCCAATGATTGGCCTATAATTAGGTCTGACTGACGATAGGGAATAGTCCCATCACTGTCAGCCGGACTGACTTGTCAGCCGAACTGACAGGTCGGGCAACGCGTTAGTCGACGCTGACACCCGGGTTTCCCACACGACAGCTTTTGGCATGGAGATGACCAGACGAGCAGATAGGTGTCGTGCACCCAACCTTTCTCTGCGCGGCAATGATCGTCTGAGCGCACTGATATATCTTCCATCAACACCATACTTTATTTTATGCATTCCAAGCCTCCCCTCCACTATATAAACTCGTCCTCGGCATTCATTTCCACACCAACCTTCTCCAAATCACCTTTAGAACTCTAGAAAGAGAAGTTCCACCACAAGATCCTCAATGTGTTCGGCAAACTCATCAACCGCACGCCTAGCATCCTTTGTTCGGAAGTTTGGCACAACTAGAGCAATCCAAACCTTCCAGTTCGGCAACCTTGTATTTTGTTCGGCAAAGGTAACAACATTGTTGTCTTTCTGATATATTCAGCCATTTTAGTTCAGCAGACCCCTTGAGTGTCTTGCCACGCTGTTTGAGACCCTAGACTCATGTCCTCAGCTCGGCAGGACTACCAAAAAGGATTCTCTGTTATACACTGTCGATGCCTTTGACTGATTGGCAAGTCCTTTGAAGGACTATGTCATCCTATATTCCGTTCGGCAAGCCTCTCTAAGGCTTTATCGCACACCCCACATCACCTTGTTTGGATAATACCAGTTCGACAATACACTATTGTTCGGCAGAGCCTCCCATCCAAACTCAGCACTCAACCGCACTATAAGAACCTTTAATTATGTCTGGCAGAATGCCCTTGTGCTCGACATGCCTTTGAACATGTCTGGATCCCTTGGAATCTGCTCGGCAGAACTCTTACCTGCCCAACAAACGTCCCAGACACTTGCTTGTGATAAGAATGAGAATCCTCTGACCTTGCCGACCTCCATCACAGCCAAAGCACTTGTGCTCGGCTAGGTACTTGTCCATTTTTTGGATATTAGTTTCCCATGTGCGGCTAAGCATCAGACTAAACGAGCATTTGACCTTGACCATTCATGACTATTGTTCGACCCTTCAGAAATCCGGAACCCTTGATAAAACATTGTTTCCTGCACTACCATTGTTTGGCCTATATTACTTCGAACTTGACTTGACCGACGCCCTCATATAACTTGGAATTCCCACTCAGTATCCGGATGCCCCAACTAAATCATTGTCAGTCTGACAGCTTTCTGTTCGATTGTGTGGCAAACAGTTGTTCGGTCTAGTTAGTATTCGGCCAACCTTTCTATTCGGATGTGCGACAATTAGTGTTTTAGCCCAGATTAGTGCTCAGATTTCAATTGACAATTGAGTCTCTATATGCCTTATTTACTCGGATTTTATGCAAGCATTCTTATTCATTTCGCAAAATACTTTACTTGCTAGTGAACATCCAATGATATTATGTTGTGATTTCAAGCTGAAACAATGAGCATGAGATTCTCCCGATATCCATGGATTAACAATAAAAGGGAAAATGTTTTACGTGATTGAACGATGTGAACATAACACAGCGGCCTAGTTGCTAAGGACGGGGTCTGATACTAGCAGGATAGGGCTGATAAGGGTGGGATCATTGTCATGTAATTTTTGGGTGATATCACGCCACATTATTATTATTATTAGGGTCGCTCCATGTATCACTAATGTCGTGAAGAGCAAAATTATATTTATGCCGGAATATCAAATGAAAACAAGCTATAAGCCGAAGGACTAGAAGCGAAAGCTATAGACTTGAGAAATGATTGAGGCTCCGTGTGCCTATGAAATGCTTATGGACATCTTTACGGTTATTGAGTCACGCATTATGATTGAAAATGGATTCTCAAATGTTAAAATATTGTTATCCATGAAACTAGTAACTTTGGCATATTTTGATTCACTCTAACATAATGTTTATGGATTTTTATAAAACCTTTTTCAGGACAAGAGCAGGAGTAGATATTGGAATTAGAAGATAGCCACTTTTGATATACTATTTAATTTAAAGAATTGGCAAGTTGTGCCCTTTGTAAAAGATTATTGTGGTAATGAAAGTCTATATTATGCACATCTCTGGGTATTTGTTTACGCTTCCGCATTTTATTTACATTTGTTTTGTGATGGGATCCCTTAGCTCGTTACTTTAGGCCTTTGCGAGCGAGCTCGTTGGTCATTGCCAATTATTTGTTTGGGTCGTGACACCTTCAGTCTCTAATCACATTCCTCGGTGAAATTTTACTGCTCGAATCATGGGCTTACACTTAATGTTCCTCAGAAAGATCCTTCATGGATTCACTAAAGATTGTTCAATTTCAATGGAGATGCTAGGTCGACTACTTCCTTCACATGGGTTCGATTAGGATGGAGACAAAAGAGAGATTATTTCTATCAAATTAAGACACACTTCCAAGCAAGGTGAAAGTGCTATCCACCATCTTCCCCCTTCCCTATACCCATTGACGGACACTTTAGGACCTTTACATCTCATAGCAGAACAGAAGCAGCCACCAGCAAGTCAAGGACAGAACGAGGAACATCCAAACACAAGCTTGATTGTGCTAGGATTGGGGTTGGGGCGTGAGTGTGCGATAGTAATAACTGGCCTTTCTAAGAAATCGAGAGTGTACGCTGAAATGTCGTAGTGAACAAGGCTATACCTTGCGAAAGGGTCTACAAGAGGAAGTAGATAGCTAGAATATCCATGTTTTTCGTGGACACACTGATGTAACGCAAACAAAGTCAAGTATGCTGAAGCAATCAACAAGACTACTAACCCCATGTCAAAACCTCATACTTGATGAGACTAATGTGATACTAACATAACATAATCCATATGGTCCGCAATCATTGAGTGTAAGGACCGAGAAAGAATTACAGACAGACCTAATCTTTGACAATATGCACAAAGTGGTCGCTATAATAAAACCACTTAAACAATGGTCATCCTATACCGTCAAAAAACAAGGAGCTAAAGAGACATTTTGTTGCGGAATCATACTCCCAAAACAAAGCCAAAAAGCATCAGAGATGGTATACCAAGAGACCCAAATCAATTTCTACAGATCTGGAGATAGAGATAGGCATGTTCGAGAAGGGAGAGAGAAGCACTTTCGGCGGAAAGATATATATATAATATAGAGAGAGAGAGCACTTCCTATCAGGACCACTTCGGTCAGGGTAAAATACAAACCAAGCTTTTTTGGTCACTTCCCTATCAAATTTTCACGATCTGAACTGTTCAATGTGTTTAGAAGATATTTTTTAGGGTCCTTGTACAAATGGTCAAAAAACATGACCGAGAAAGCTTTCATCCGAGTAAGTTTTATACAGATTGTTCATTATAGTTTCATGAAAAAACTGTCCAGATGAAGCCCTTCCCGACCATTTTTTGACTGTTTCTCACGGGGACCTTTATCAACACGTTTTAAAGACATTGAACGATTCGAATAATGGAAATTCGATTTAGAAATGGTGGTTCGTATTTTACACTGACCATGTCCTGACAGGAAGTTTTTTCTATATATATATATAGAGAGAGAGAGAGGTGGCCGGTGAAGTGCAAATGAGATAATATTTGTGTTGTTATCTCTTGATAAAGAAGATAGAAATAGAGAACATGGGGAATAAGCATTCAATAATCAGAGCTAAAACCTAGTTAGAGTCTCACTCCCTACTTAGAAGGAACCTCTTCCATCTCAACCATTTGAATCCAAAGCAACAAAAGAAAAGTTATAAAAAGAGAAAATTGTAGTAGACATCAAATTATGGAAAGTATTAACTCAAATAGGTAATAATACTACGTATTCACATTATTTATCTTTCTATATTCACAAACTAATAATTTGTAGTTGGCATCAGCCTCCAATAAGTATTCATATTAAAGTTCATATATTAGTATTTAGCACTAAACATAATTACAATAATTTAAATGCCTAATAGACTATTTAAAGGCATTCCAACCTTAGACTCTTCTATATGCCTTCGCTCCCAAGCCCACCCTCATGTTCCGGCTTCTTGCGACTCTACCAACATTGAGCCACAAATCTGATCCACAGTAGCCGTATATTGCTCGATATACATCTTGCACAACAAGCCTAAACTTGTCGCTATTTTTTTCCGGCTATTCGTTAATGTAGGCAAAAAACATAAACTTGCAAACGAGTCAAACGCTTATTTCATCCTTAAAGGAGGAGGACAGTTCAAATAAGAGAGATTAAAATGTCGATATTTACAAACAAGTTACTTATGACAGATAGATTCTACAAACATCATTTGAGAAGTGTCGCGTGGACTAAAAGGTCATTCTAGATGATGATATGAAAAATGCCATTGAAATGTCTTCAAAAGTGTCATCGTCAATCATAAGTGCCAAATCAGGAAGATTACTTTAGAATGACTTTTGGTCTTCAAACATTACAGTCGCAGGTGTAGTCTCGTTACCAAAAAAGAACGCTGTAGAGAGTTATAGTTAGCCTACGTTTCTAAAGGCGAGAACAAAATCATCTCAACTCTTACCATAACCTTACCTCACGGGGAAAATTCTATGTGACAATAATTTTCAAAAAACAGGATGTTCAAGGTGCATTGAATGGATAACTGTACATCCTGGAATATGTTTTTTGAGAAAACAAAGCAGACATGCGTTTAATTGAAGTGGTTTTCTTCTCTTTAACAAGATTGTGAGCTAATTAAAAATGTAGCTACAGTCGTCAAGCTATTAAAAAAAGCCAACATAAGCGTTAATCAGGTTCAATATATAACTCATGAAAATAGATCGCACCATAGTTAACTTATCAAGGCCGATTTGGTTGTGAAAATCCCCTCATTTCATGAGACACTCAATTTAGAATTAACTAACTCAAGGGTTATGGGTTTTTAAAAGACATTTTTCAATTCTCATGCAGCCATCAACAACAAAACAGAGAAGTCTGCTGCTTTTATATTAAATGATCTTATGTTCAAAATGAAACAGCGGAATCTAAAATAACAAGTATTATATTTTAGTGACTTCATACTTTACAGCCCGATTCAGTCAAAATAGACACAGACATGGCATGAGTTTACACAATTCAATGTTAAGCAGATATCCCCAACTGCTTCCCCTTTTAAAGCTATATCCCACAAACCATAATTCATTTAAGAAAGAATAAAAGGGAACTCGATAGAGCAATGCCTCAAATAGTAGTCTAAGAAAAGGGTGAGAGAACAATAATTTACAGAATATGGCATTGTACCTAACGTTGGATGCCATAAAAAGGGAAGAAACACATTTTTTCACAACTTGTGAAAAGTTTTTACAGTTCCAATGCCAATAACGAGAAACTGAAAACAGAAGCTTATATATTCCAGAGTTGGAATTCAGCAAAGGAGAGGCATAAAACAAGAAGAAAATTTTTATATCCTCTCTACGATCTTTGTAGTTTCCTAATATATCACCCAGCTTCTTCAATACCAATCATAGAATCCAGAAAAAAGTACAGTTACAAATAGGATAGATTGTGCATACCTGCAACATCTTGGCTATCGTAAGTAGCACGATAAACGGTACCATAAGTGCCCCAAGCTACCAAATACCTTAAATCCAATTTAGGTAGATCAATCTCCCACTCTTCCTTTGGTTTATGTGTCTCTATGTTCCTTGACCAAACACGGCTCAAGTGCTTTTCCAACTGAACATCCAAGCTTTTCAGATCAATTTTGTCAGCTCGAAACAACATGTCTTTGGTACTAAAATTCCCAGGACCCTTCGCCAACTTATTTTTATCACTCAGACTTCCTATACCCTTCAATTTTGAATTTGACAACAAAATCCCTTCTTCACTGCCCGAATTCTTGGGTTTTGAATTCTCTCCAACTTCCTCATCTGTTTTCTCATCCATTTTGAATAGCTCCTACATAGGAAATCTGGTAACAAGTAATCAAACAATTCAATCAAATAAACTCAAACGAGTTTATTGATGTTTTTGTAATCTAGATGGATTTGACAGTAAATGTAGCCGAAATTATTTGACAAGAAAAATTAGACACTTTTCATCATTATCATTGCCGATGCATGTGAATCGACCCAGAAACAACAGATTGTTGAACCAAAAAAATGCAACCACTTATTTAAATTAATAACACTGCCAAAATAAAGCTTCTACAGATGGAACCCAGATCAAACCAAAAAGAAAACTTCGACGAATACGACCCCAAAAGGCAACCAAACAAGCCACAAAGCAGAAATCCGAATTTGTCCAATTTTGATCAAAGAATCCTCTGACCAACAACAATTAAAGACTTTCAAAACCAATTTAAAGTTTGAAGAAAACCCGTACGTTCAGTTGGTTAAAATTTAAAACCCTAGACTTTGATTACCAGCCATATCCTGTTTCACAAATAAAGAAACAACAAAAATTGAGAAAGTGAACACCACGAAAACGACCCAACTACCAACATTCGGAACATAAAAGAATAAATAAATAAGAAAAAGACTACGCAAAAAATTGGAAGAAACCCCGAAACGAAAATTCAGATCCCATAAAAGAACCCTAAACAAAAATCAAATCCGAATGGGAGACGAAAAGGTTGACCAAACCCAATCGGATTGAAAGGGTTTGGAGATTCAAATAAAATTAATGGATTCTTTTGCTTGTTTCTTTTCGAATAGAGACAGAGAGCGAAGATAGGTAGGGGTTGTGTTATTGAGATACGAAAAAGGCATGGCCGAAGAAGGGTAGAGAGAGAAAAGCGCGGGGTTTTCCTAATATATAATCCTGCGTTTCAGTCACGGGTTTGGAGAAGATCCAACAATGGGAGAGAGAGAATCAATCTTTGGCTCAGACAAGTACTCGTCCGTAGCCCCCGTACTACTATACGATCCGTAATTTTCCAGCATCTATGAATAGACCAAATCACCCTCTTTTCTCACTTTCCTTGTCTTTTTTAGATCCATTACCTTGTAAATGGTCTGACTATTTATTTTTTAAATCTAGTCAATAATTATGATTATGGAAAAAAATTGATGGGTATCTGTTACCGGTTCGGATCATTTTTTCAAAACTAGAGTGGGACTGGAAGATGAGAGACTGATGAGAGCTGGATACTAGTTTGATGTATGAATTAGTGTGAAAATTATAGAAAAAAGAAAAACATGTGGGGTCTACAAAAAAATATGATAAAATTTTATGTCGTTTAAAGATGGATAAGATATGTTTATTTAATTTGTTATGTCCACAGATTCATTTAGCTTATTTGTTGATTGCATAAAATAGGGAAAGAAATCGAACAAGATTGAATAGAATTTTATGCCGTGTTTACTTAAGCGTTAATAAATAAATGAGCAACTTAGCACCTAAAAAAAAACTTATTTGTCCGTTATTTATTCAAAAATGCTTTGTGTATACATTTTTTGTGTACACAATCGGCACATAATTTGTGTGCGGAGTAAAACTGGGCCCGCGCAGGAAATTTGATTTCGGAGTTTTGTTTGAAATGTTATTTTATGTTAGTCTATAAAAAATCAACTCAATCGGATAATGTATAAAATTTCCTTAATCGTTTGAATTTTCATACAGTAAAACTGTTTAAAAATGTGAATAAAAAATCAAACGATTAAAGAAATTTTAAATATTATCCGATTGAACTGATTTTTTACAGACTAACATAAAATAATATTTCAAACAAAACCCCGAAATCAAATTTCCTGCGCGGGCTCCGCTTTGATCCGCCACAAATTGTGTGCGGATTGTGTACACAAAAATGTGTACTAATAGCAGAGCTCTTTGTTGTTTCTCTTAATTGTGGCCGAATCGAATGATTAGCCAAACTAAAATTAACTTTTTTAAAATCGTAATCGAAAAGATGAGTCGGACGAGCAAAACTCCTGTGTTTTGGATGCAGAGCCGGCCCAAAGATAAGCCCAAAAAGCCCCTGGGCTAGGGCAACACTTTGGGTCAGGGCAACTAAATAGAAAAAAATATGTAATATATATATTAGTGATAGTCCGTGCCGATGACATGGGAGGACAGAATAAAAAGCGCAATATAATATCTAAGAGTACGATAAATTTTCGAGTGTTAGTAGTGACTTTGGTACTGATTCGTGTCTTTTGCACTAATTCATGTCTTCGCCACTAATGATGAGTAATGACAGAATAGAAAGTGCAACACAATACATAAGTGTACAATGAAAGTTCATGTGTTATTAGTTCATTCGGTACTGATTCGTGCCTTCGGCACTCATGATGAGTGACGACACTCGATCCGTATTTTCGTTATAAATTTTTTTGTAAAAAACTAAAAAAATTAAAATTGAGTAAAACAATTCAATTTTTTTATTCATTTAAATTTAATTACAAAATCAAACATTTATGTAGTTAAAGAGAAAATAGAATCAAAATAGTTTTGTAAAAAACTAAAAAAATGTTTTTAGAATTGTTGCTCTTTTTTATTTTTAAAGAATATGTATGAAAATGTGTAGAAAATTGTGTAAAAAATGTATAGAGAATGTGTATTAAAATCTATATAAAAATGTGTATGAAAATGCATAGAGAAAATATATTTGAAAAATATGTGGGGCCTACACTCATGTGTTTTGTTTTTGTGCTGATGTAACCATATATGACTGAGACAAAAATGTATGATTGTGACAAAAATGTATAATTGAGACAAATTTAAAATATGACTGGGACAATCATACTGTTTTGTATAATAGATATATATAAATAAGTTTAGTCCAACCCAGGCCCCAAAAAACTTACGGAACCCTTTCCCCCTCCCCCTTCTTCGTCGCCCTCCCGAAAATCCCTTCCCCCGTTAACCCTCCCTCACCCCCGCAGCTCCTTTGTCGCCCCCCTTCCCCCGTTAACCCTTTCCCCTCTCTCCCTCATCCCTACTTTGTTCGGTTTTGCTTTGTCGCCCCCCGTCCCTCGTGAATCCTTTCCCCTCACCCTCATCCCTGCTTCATCACCCCCTTTCCCCGTGAACCCTTTCCCCAGAGCAGACCCAAAGGCTTTCCCCTCCCTCACCCCTGCAGCCCCTGCTTCGTCGTCACTCCCCTTCCCCCCGAGAGAAGACTCCAGATCGAAACTATAAGTTTTTCGGTAATTTACAATTCATTCGATAATTGTTTGCTAATTTTTTGGTAATTTAGAACTACAAGTAATCTGTTATTTTTATGTGCAACGAGTAATCCATTATTTTTGTGCAAATCTTGATGTCACAACTTAGAAAAATGCTTGACCTTATGGTGTGTGATTACTTGATTGGCAGTGTATGTGTATATCATAGATTGTGGATCAGATGGTCAAATTGTGCAATATCTAGTAGAATATAAGTATTTTGCTTTCTGCTCTCTCTGTCTCTGTTCTCTCTCTTCTGTTTATCTATTTCTATTTCTGTCTTTTCTATTTTTAGTAACATTGTTGGGTCTGCTGGATCATTAAATTGGTCGTCGCAGGACGGGGCGTTACAGCTTGGTATCAGAGCACAGGTTTATAGATTCTCGGAGTATAGATGGATAAAGTAGAGAATTGTGTACGATCAATGATTACCCTTAGGTCTGATTAGAAGATCGCCTAGCTAACGTATCTTCTCGTTAAAAGTTTGGGCGAATCAGCGATTATGCATGGTTACTCTTAGAAATTCAGTAGAGTCGTAGTGGACCATAGGATGTTAGAGAGTCGCATGCATTCATGGACTAACGCTAATGGTTTTATCTAACAATTGTTTGTGATGGCTATCTGTGATTAAAGCTCAGAGAAAATTTTATGGAGCATCATTCAGAGGGACATTCTAGTACTGGGGAAGTGAATCAACCACAGGTTCTGGGGGTACAGAGAGCAGAAGGGGACATGGATCGTTTGGTTGCAGCTCTGACAAATTTTGTAAATTACCAGGCGGCAGAGTTAGGGGGACCTGGAGCATTGTATGAAAAGTTCAAAAGACTACATCCGACAGAGTTTGAGGGCACTACTGACCCGAGTGTGGCAGAGAAATGGCTAAAGGGAATTCAGAGGGTCTTCAAGATTTTGGAAGTGTCAGATGAACAGAAGGTGAGGTTGTCATATTTCAGCTTAGCAGGGGAAGCTTTGATTTGGTGGAAGAATTTCAGCAGGTTGAGGACAGCACCGCTTCCAGGAGTGGTACAAGAGGTCAGAGGAGTCATTACTTGGGACATGTTTGTCCAAGAGTTTCATGCTCAGTACTATCCAGAGAGTTACCAGCTGGCAAGGGAGGAGGAGTTTGTTACATTCAAGCAGGACAGTCAGATAGTGACAGAGTACGAGGCCAGGTTTGCTTTCCTGTCCCGTTATGCGACTGACTTGGTGAATACAAATGAGAAGAGGTGTAGGCGCTTTAAGAATGGGTTGATACCACCTATTGCTACTAGGCTGACTGGGTACAGGGAGACTTCTTATGCGGATCTGGTAGAGGCAGCAAGGAAGATGGAGAAAGACATTGATGATCTGAGGGTATACAGGGAAGATGTGAAAAGAA
>NMUG010000263.1:0-24531 GCA_002855965.1 Monotropa hypopitys
CGAATCGGGATACTACAATACATGGGGGAAGTCTCTAATGGTTCAAAGGATACTATTTCCCTCCAAACACACCTAGACGTCCATGACAATTCCCAATTTCTATAACGACCTAGAATTTCAAAAGTAATTTTAAATGAAAACGTATTTTATAATCAATGAATAATCGATTTGTTTTTGGAAAATGAGTTTTCATAATAATCGATGAAGGTTCGGGGTCTGATGGATGCTAATTTATCGAGTTGGACTAGTTAGAGCTCCCGATAGTGAGTTGGCGTTGTCTTGGGTTGTTCCGGCAATGTACCGAGGGTCTCCTAGGCCTATTATGACCCCGAGACACTTTCCGAATGTGAATACATTCTTCAACAATGTTGTAGAGAATATCATTAGAAATCCAACGCATCTTGAATCGAGTCAATTGGAGATGGGACGAAGAAGTTATGACCAAAATACTCTCGAAGGTTACATTCACAACCTTTTCAATACCTCAAGGACACCGGTCCCCCGAGCCGCTGCGGACCGGTCGGGATTGGTCAGTAGGCTCAATTTTTTTGAGGAGACCGGTCCCCCGAGCCGCTGCAGACAGGTCCCCTCCTGTTATTTCGAGTTGTTTTGTGTTAAATGAAGGGTATCTTGGTAATTTCGGTAGGGGGTCTATATATTGTTTTCACCCAATTTTCCCCTCTTCTTCTTCATTGAAACCCTAAAACTCTCTTTTTCTCTCTCTCTTTCTTCCTCCATTAATGGAGCTCTCACTTCTATCTAAAATACCAACCACCTCCAAGCTTCCGATGGAGATTTACCAAGGAGAAACATCGTTCTCCTCGACGAGGGCTATCTGGCAAGCCACACCTCATCACCATCCGTCAAGGTTTGAGTTTTACGTCTCCCTCCAACTTCAAGCTTTGAAGTTTTGGTCTTCATCAACGTCGAAGAGCACCTCGAGAGCTACGCGGTGGTGGGTTTGGATCGCGGCGGTGCGGAGGACCTTTTCCGGCGACTTCTCCGGTGATGCTCCGGTGGGTAAATTCTTAACTCCTATTGAGTATGTGTGTGTGTGTAAGTAGGATCGATTAAATAGCCATAGTTTGTGTGGATTGCATTTCATGACCTAGGGCTTGTTTTAGTGGAATTGAGCGGTGATCTTGTGCCTGCTAGGTATTCGATAAAATTCCCTTAGAGGCTTAGGCATACCACGTGTTTGACGAAATTCCCATGAGAGGGATGATCTGTGTTTTTAGTGACTTGTAGGGTGATTGGTGGCCACTGGAGATTAGGGCCGCCAAGTATTCGATGAAATGACCGTGTGAATCTTAGATCGTATTTTGGGGATTATCGTGACAATTGAATTGTAGTAGGACATGTAGGTGGAACAATTGGGTACGTTAAGTTTTGAGAATCACGATAGGCCCCTTGGAACCTAAGGGATACTATATATTTAGTGATGTTACAAATTGAGCATTGAAATGGGATTTGGGTGTCTAAGTCCCTCCCTTCATGTTTCGATAGACTTGGGCATTCCTTGGCCCCGTCGTGGTAGAAGGTTGATCTTGAAACCCTTGGTTAAGGTTGAATGATCTTTGTGGTTGTCTCCCTTGGATTGACCAAGGTGGAGCTTATGATTGATGAACTAAGTAAGTAGTTCCACGTAACCAAATGAGCATCGGATGTGGAGGATGTGCCCCACGAGGGCTACTCATACTCAACCTTGAATCTATTACTTGAGAAACTTGAAATGAAGAGAATGTGGTTTAATGGCCTTGGCTAGGCACTGTAATAATGATAAAGGGGAAAGAGACGAAAATATGACGATGTGTAATGGACATGATCACCATGACATACTAGCCCTTGGCTAGGAAATGATACTATATGATAACCATGTCAACCATGGTATACTAGCCCTCGGTTAGGAATGATGCTAATTAATGACCATGATTAATGGTATACTAGCTTCGGCTAGGAATATTGATGACCATGATAAATGATATACTAGCTTCGGCTAGGAGTATTGATGACCATGACATATAGTATACTAGCTTCGGCTAGGAGTATTGATGACAATGACATATGGCATACTAGCTCCGGCTAGGAATATTGGCGACCATAGCAACTATGGTATACTAGCCTTTGGCTAGGAATGGTAGCAAATGTTACTTGACACTACTTGACGAATGATGACACGTGAACGATTACATAATATACTTACGATGGAATTCCGGACTACAACTCAAATGTGGAATGAATGAATCAAATGAGAACTCACATATGTGATACCTTGAAATGGAAGTGGAGTAACATTGGCATACTTATGTGGACACTTGGTCAAGTTGTCCCTTGGATAGTCTTGTTTATGTTGACTAGTTGGAGTCGCATAGTAGAGAACGAATACGGCATATGAACTCAATACTTGAGGAACATGGTAGTTAGTGAATTACGTGAGGTAAGCTAGTGTTAGATATTCTAGCTTTGTCTTAGTTCAGGATCCTTAGTTGATCCTTGGAATTGCTCGACCTTAGTGGTAAGGTTGGTAATCAAAATTGAGATTAGAGGTTGCTTCGTTGGACTTGGAGTGTCGTACCCCTTGTATTCATTTGATGTCATGGTTTTGGTTAGATACACTATGTTGGTGTTATGCCTATATCATTGTTGCCTTGAGTTAGGTTTACACTACGTGTACTTTAGTTTCCTTACTGCTTTTGTGCTGTTACTTGTGAACACGTAGGCACGCACCGTATGTGCATACTTGGTAGTAGTTAGGGGTTTTCTCACTGAACCGTGATTTACTCAAACCCTCCTTCTTTTCCCTTTTCTAGTCTGTGTTACAGGGATAGATGGGCTTGGTAACTTGGAGTTAGAGTCAGCTGTTGGGTTTTCTTGGACTCGGCTACCTCTTTTTCAGTGGCTTCTTTTATACAGGGTAGTGCAGATATAGCGTTTCAGTTGTACTTTCCTTTGCCTTGTACTTCAGTTTTAGCTGAGTCTTTGTACTTGCACTTCAGTTTCAGTTGTAGCCTTGTACGGCATTTGTACTTTACTTTCGCTTGTAGTTCTTGATTGTATCATGTATCATGTAATGAGAATTCCACTGAATACATCTGAATGGCAAGTAGTTGTATCCCATGTTTATTATTTAAACTGCTTTAAAAAAATATGGTTTGAAAATCCGGTGCGTGACAACTTGGTATCAGAGCTTTCGGTTCGAATACCTTAGAGTCGTGGGGAGACACTTAGTCTCTATGGGTTCTCTTGGTCATTACATTGTTCTTCGGTCATATTTGTGTGCTTGGTGTGCTCTATCACATCATGGCCTCGTGTCTTTGAGGTATCCTACTTGTTGGTCTCCTTCCACGAACGTGGAGTTTCTCCATCCTTTGGAAGTCGATTATTGATCCCGTGTGGCAAGCCTAGTCATCTTGTGGTGTTTAGGTGCTCTTATGTCCTCGATCCTGGTGATCATGGTGTACCTTTGTGGTTATTGGTTGGTCTTAGGCTCCTCTGTTTCGTTAGAGTTAAGGTTGTAATTGTGGCAAGATGAGCTTTGTAGAAGTACTCAAAGATTGTTGTTGAGGTTATCGTTTGTCTTGCCGTGAGTAAGGCGGAAATTGGGTCTTGTTGGCACGTTGTGCTAGGATTTTGGGTAACATTGGTGTTGGCTTGGTTGTGAGTAGTACCCTTGGAGCCCTTTTAGTCTCATAGTTGGTTGTCTTTCCATATTGAGGCATTAGCACTCGTGTAGTTGTTGGTAAAATAGGCCTTATGGTCCATTCGAGTGGGTGTTCCCTTTTTAATTTGGTAGAAATCTTAGGGCGTTACCGAGATTTCCTAGTATTTTCTTTAAGGGGTATGACCCGTCAGTCATATCTCTTTACAAGATTAAATTATTTGTACCCGTTTGGGATTCTGTATTGAGAAAGAAATCATTGGTGTCATTTGAAATTCTTTGCGTTATTCCTTGCCCCATTGGTCGGGAGGTAGAATCTTGATTGTAGTGGCATGTCGCTTTAGTCCTTTGTCTATTGATTTGAGACGTAGATTGGCGTTAGTTTTGTCATCGGTGTCTTCCTTTATCTTATCCTATTGGTTGTGTACTTGTTGTACGCATTCCTTACCTTGTGGTTTGGGAAGGTGAAGTTTGGCCTTAGCGACATAGTAGGTTCAATCCTTTGTGACTTGGTCATCGTTGGTTTTGAAATATCCTATTAGGGTGACTCAAGTTTGGAAGAATTGGTTATTTTTATTGTTGTTAGGGCGTGAGTTCCCTTGAGGCTATTGAGATTTAGGCATACCGATCTGTTTGAGTTTAAGTCTTTTTGTAGTCTTGTGAAGAACCTTGAGGTATCGCCGAGATTTTTGGGATACTTCTCTTTGAGGGGTATGACCCATTGGTCATAAAATTTTTGTAAGATCATCTTGGTTTTGTTAGTCATAAGTCTAAGTAAGGTGTTAGAGTTGTCTTGGACTAACTGTTGGCTTAGGGTGCGAGTCGAGACACATTCGTCTTTGGCTAGATGTCTCATATTATGGTGAAAGTGGTTGGGTTGGCCGTTTGAAGTCCTATACCCGGTGGTCGTGCGTTGGCCCTAGATGTATTTGTGCTCGACGACCTAGTCGATTGAAGAACGTGTGTGTGCATGCCGTGATCGTCTTCATAGTTTCTCATTAGATGATTCGATTGAGGCCAATCCTTGGCTCTTTAGGATTTGCGAGAACCTCCATACGTTCAAAACTATTAGTATTGGCATCAGAGTAGTGCTGTGGAAGCGTGGTGGGGGTACGATGGTGATGGTATGAAGAAAGATTCCTATGATTTCGAAATCACATCTAATGAAGAAATTCTTTCTCCACCCCTTTCCATGTAACATGGCGAATATAGTTCGAGCGATGGCTTTGGAGGATGTGTTGGTCTCCAATCTATTCTCGATTTTTATTCTTGTACCCGGGCCACTTGGCTTGTAAGGTTCTAAGCATAGAATGATGAATTCGGCTTGCAAATCTTATTTTCGCCTTTGTTCGTGAGTCAACGGAGTCATAGACTAACGTTCCTCCTGTTGATGTTCTTTGGCATTGGATCGATGTTTCCCCTTGTGCCCGTCGCTCTTGTTGTTCTTGTCTTGTGACTAGTTGTGAGACTTGTTAGTTCTTGGATGACGTTTTTTCGCCTTACGTCTTGTTCGATGCATATGGTGTAGTTTTTCACATGCCTTGCGGTATCTTGTTTGAGTTGCATCTTAAATTGTGGACCACCCATGTAGTGTGTCATTTTATTCCGAACTTCTAGTTGGGTGGCGTTTGCCAATCTTGTTTCGCTCCAAATTTTGGTAGAAATTTCCTATGTTCAAAAGATGTTGTGCTCCCGTGCATGTCTCGCTATCAATGTTGCATCCTTGGCTCAAATGTTAGTAGTCCCAATTTTTGGTGTGAGACTTTAGTGGAATTAGAAACGGTTGTTTTTCGTTCGTTATGCTTTTGTGTTAAGCGTTGCTCGATCGTCCGCAAGAAGTTCGTAGACTTGAGATGTGCATATCCATTTAGCCGTGGGAAAGTTGGGTACGAATGCATATTGTGGTCTTGACATTGGTGTGAGTTAAGTGCCATGCCATGTTGTTTGGGCTTGGTACTTGCACATTTTGGCGTGTGTGGGTGCGTGAGTACTTTCTTGTTTATGTGATATACGTTTGATGTGGTGAATTGGTTTGAGAAGAGTTATCGGTCGGGGCATCTCAAAGAAAATCACCAAGGTCATGCGGTTACCACACTAGGATGTGTGTGTTTGGTGTGGTGTGTTCTTTGGCTCGAGAGTTTGGAGCATACTTGTGCGTTGCATTGATTTTTGGTTGATTCGTGGGTGTTGGTGCGATGACGTATCCTCGCTAGTTATGACTTGCCAAGCATTCGTGCAAATGACGTATCGGCGTATCGGTGTGTCCTTGCCGTGTCGGTGTATCCTCGACGTGTCCTTAGTGTATCCTTGGCGTGTCGGTGTGTCCTTAGTGTATCCTCATATATCGGTATACCCGTAGCGCGACTGTTGGCTTGTGACAGACGACAGTGCAAGAATTACTTATGTGTGAGTTGGTAGGCCGAAAAGAGAAAGAGTATTGATGTCGGTAGCAATCGATTCTTTTGTTTTTGTTGAGTGAGAACCGTAGTAGGAGGATTGCAAGTTTTGGTTCTTGAGGAGGTCGTCGCTTGTAGACCCTCCCTCCTTTTGGTATCTCTATGGAGTCAATTTGCGTTGGTGTATCCGTATCGTATCGAGAAGAATTCTCTTATAAAAAAAATTTTGACATGCTCGTAAGCATGCGGGTTGTGAAGCGCGCCCTTGCATTGTGGCTGTCGCAGATGAATCATTGGATGTTGAGGTAAATTTGTATCTATGTTCGACCGAGTGTCCGAACAACCGCATCGAATCCAAGCATCCCTTCGGAAGAAGATTTTGCATTTTGTGAGATCCAACTCTTGAGGAGTTTGTTGTGGAAGTGAGTTTTGTTTCCGATGCAATTGTTGAGGAGTGAATACGTTGGTATCGTTAGTCGGTGGTATGATTTTCATCCCCTCTCTTTTCCTACTCAATTTCGAGGATGAAATTTCTTTAAGGAGTATGAGATGTAACGACCTAGAATTTCAAAAGTAATTTTAAATGAAAACGTATTTTATAATCAATGAATAATCGATTTGTTTTTGAAAAATGAGTTTTCATAATAATCGATGAAGGTTCGGGGTCTGATGGATGCTAATTTATCGAGTTGGACTAGTTAGAGCTCCCGATAGTGAGTTGGCGTTGTCTTGGGTTGTTCCGGCAATGTACCGAGGGTCTCCTAGGCCTATTATGACCCCGAGACACTTTTCGAATGTGAATACATTCTTCAACAATGTTGTAGAGAATCTCATTAGAAATCCAACACATCTTGAATCGAGTCAATTGGAGATGGGACGAAAAAGTTATGACCAAAATACTCTCGAAGGTTACATTCACAACCTTTTCAATACCTCAAGGACACCGGTCCCCCGAGCCGCTGCGGACCGGTCGGGATTGGTCAGTAGGCTCAATTTTTTTGAGGAGACCGGTCCCCCGAGCCGCTGCAGACCGGTCCCCTCTTGTTATTTCGAGCTGTTTCGTGTTAAATGAAGGGTATCTTGGTAATTTCGGTAGGGGGGTCTATACTCTATATATTGTTTTTACCTGATTTTTTCCCTCTTCTTCTTCATTTGAAACCCTAAAACTCTCTCTCTCTCTCTCTCTCTTCCTCCTTTAATGGAGCTCTCACTTCTCTCTAAAATACCAACCACTTCCAAGCTTCCGATGGAGATTTACCAAGGAGAAACGACGTTCTCCTCGACGAGGGCTGTCCGGCAAGCCACACCTCATCACCATCCGTCAAGGTTCGGGTTTTACGGCTCCCTCCAACTTCAAGCTTTAAAGTTTTGGTCTTTATCAACGTCGAAGAGCACCTCGAGAGCTACGCGGTGGTGGGTTTGGATCGCGGCGGTGCGGAGGAAAAGCAAAAGGTAAGGTTGGAAGTTATGCATCTTGACGAGAAAATTATTCAGTGGTATCAATGGTTCGAGAATACACAAGCTGAGATAGATTGGAAAGAGTTTGTTTTCGAATTAACTACACGTTTTGGTACGAATGTATTTGAGGATGCTATTGGGGAATTGACAAAACTTGCGCAGACTTCTACTGCCAAGAAGTATCAAGAAAGGTTTGAGGAGTTGGCAAATTGAACAAGCGGCCTAACCCAAGAGTTCTTTGCAAGCTGTTTCTTGAGTGGTCTAAGAGAGGACATTAGGGTTGGGGTTCAAATGTTTCGACCAGTGAACATTTCACAGGCCATTGGGTTGGCTCGACTTCAAGAAGAGAGCATTGAAGCTATATAAAGGAGGTCTTGTCCCTCGGGCAAAACAACAAACAATTGGGGTGCAACCCCCAATTTGGCCCTTCCAAAACCAATATCGTCTCTTGGGGTAAGAACTGGTTCCAAACCCCTCCATACTAATACAAAAACTTTGGTACCCGTGATAACCATGACGGCCAACCCTTATCAAGAAACTTACCCATAGAGAAATGGAGTTTAGGAAGGAAAAATGGTTCTCTTGTAATTGTGATGAAAAATACGCTAAAGGACATAGGTGTCAAAGACATCAAATATTTTTTATAATTGCAGATGATGAAGAGGAGGAAAACGGACCGAATGAACTGAATGCATAAGAGTTAATGGAGGATAGTGAGGAAGTAGTTTAAATCTCAATGCATGCCCTTATAGGGAGTAACTCGTTTAGGACTATGCGGGTTAAGTGATACCTGAAAGGTAGAAGTACTAGCATTTTGATTGATTTGGGTAGCACACATAATTTCATAGAACCAAGCATGATCAAACTCTCTGGTTGCAAGCTAGATGCTACTCCAAATCTCTATAGCAGATGGGTCAAGATTATGCAGCAATGCCATTTGTAGGGATTTTAGTTGGGAAATGCAAGGGTTGAAGTTCAGTACTGATGTGAGAGTGTTACCACTAGGGATGTTGTAACACGGTTTTGGGGTTATCTACGTTGGGTCCAATACTTTGGGATTTCAAAAATCTTAAAATGGAATTTCAATTGCAAGGGATGAATGTTGTTTTGCAAGGGTATACTTATGTAAAGGTGGAGTAGGCCACGACTAAGCAGATTAAAAAAACGTTACATTTTGTTCAACAAGGTGTGGTGGCTCAGCTTTGCTTACTGTGGAAAAGGAAAACATAGAGGTACATCCTGATATACAACTCCTTGATCAATTTAGTGACATCTTTGAGGAACCTAAATAATTGCCACCTCAAAGAAGTGCAGATCATAGAATTCCTTTAAAGAGGGTACAGAGCCTATACATGTTAGGCCCTATAGATACCTTTATATACAAAAGAATGATGGAGAATATAATTGGGGAAATGCAAAAACAGGTATCATAAGGCCCAGTGTTAGTTCCTTTTCATCCCTTGTCTTATTGGTTAAGAAGAAGGACCACACATGGAGAATGTGTGTTGACTATAGAGAATTAAACAAGCACACAATTAAGGATAAATTTCTCATACGGATTATTGATGAGTTGTTAGATGAGCTTCATGATGCCTAGATATTCTCTAAGTTGGATTTGAGGGCAGGTTACCACCAAATTCGGGTCCACCCAAGTGACATTGAGAAGACTGCTTTTAGGTCACATGATGGACATTTTAAATTTTTGGTAATACTCTTTGGTTTAAGTAATGCCCCATCTACTTTTCAAGGTTTGATGAATACACTTTTTAAGCCATTTTTTTTTAGGAAATACATGCTGGTTTTCTTTGACAGTATCTTGGTATATAGCCCTAGTTGGGATACCCATTTGTGGTCAACATTTTCCATACTAAGGGCACACCAGTTATTTGTTAAGAAAACCAAGTGTGTTTTTGGTCAATCCAGTCTAGAATACTTAGGGCATATCGTTTCAGACAAAAAGGTCTTAGCTGATCCTTTGAAACTGGGTGGAATGGCCGAATGTCCTAGGCCCACTTCAGTCAAGGCACTCAATGGATTCTTAGGACTGATTGACTACTACAGACAATTTGTCAAAGACTATGGGAAAATAAGCCAATAGTTGACTAGACTACTTCAAGAAGCAAGCCTTTGTCTGGGGTGAATGGACTGAAAAGTCTTTTTTGCAACACAAACAAGCTATTGTTTCAGCTCCAGTACTAGCATTACCTGGCTACTCTAAAGATTTTATCACTGAGTGTGATGCCTCAAATGGGGGTATAGAAGCTTTTTTGATGCAAGAAGGGGCACCCAATAACTTTTATTAGCAAATCTCTAGCACCTAAACACTTGGGCATATCTGTCTATGAAAAGGAACTTATGGATTTAGTTTATGCAGTCCAGAAATGGGGGCACTATTTGTTGGAAAACACTTCATATTCTAATTGATCACTTCAGTCTCAAATACTTGTTAGACCAAGAGATTACCACCTTGATGCAACAGAAATGGCTTGCTAAAAGGAGTTCCAAGTTCATGGCTGAATCATTCTAAAATTGCAACCTTACAGACAACAGTCTACAGCTCACTTTAGAGCTAACCAAAAGTTGGCTCCCAAGTTCTATGGACCCTACTAGGTGCTGCAAAGAATTGGTTCTATAGCCTACAAATTGGATTTCCCTCCTTCCACTAAGCTCCATCCTATCTTTCATGTTTCACTGCTCAAAAAGAAATTGGGAGCTCGTGTTTCTAGTTATTCCACATTGCCTCCCATCAGTGATACAGGAGTCCTAGAGCCACAACCTGTAACCATTTTGGATTGTTGGGTATATACACGACCGCCGGCGCTACTCTAAGGTACCTGCGAACAAAAAAGGAAGAAGAAAACAGCAGTTAGCATAAAATTTGCAGCGGAAGAACAATAATATCAGAGAACCGAACAAATCACAAAGAAGAGAAGTTCTCCAAACAAAGGGTTCCTATGTAACCCAGTAAAAACAGATCAGTAACGGAGGAATATAGGCTCAGCTATCTGAGCCCCCCAATCACAACAAGTACGACGCGGTGGAGACACAAACGGGGAAGGGTCACAGAGACCATGCCATCGGCACACCCCAAGCCCAAAAGGGCAACAGCCACACACACACAAAGAGAAAACTCTCAGAGGCTCAAACCGATCAACCAAAGCTTCACAGCCCAACTATGGCTTCGTAGGAGACAAACCCTGCGCCGGAGTTGGAGGGGGGGAAGCTGAGATGAGGAGAGCACAGAAGAATCGCACACCACAGAGGTGTGTCGCTCACAGAGACGAGAGAGAGAGAGATAATAATTTCTGCCGACAGAAATATATGGGGTATTGAAACCCTACAGCCAAAAGGGGATTAAATACCCCCATATAAAAAAGAGTTCGCGGGTCCTGCGGGTTAGCACAGACCCAACGGGTCAGAACAAAAGGGCTGGGACCAATGGGCTACCAACTTTGGGTTGGGAATGGGCCGGGCTGAAACTAATGTGAAGTGGGCCAAATATTCCCACATGGATCAACGATCCAGTCACATAAATTTTAGTCCATTGGGAATGCCTTCTCCAAGAAGATGCCACTTGGAAAGATTATGTTCCGTTCAAAGCCATGTTTCCAGCTTTTTTACCTTGAGAACAAGGTGTATGTTAAGGGGGTGGGAATGTTACATCTCAAACATTCTTTTACCATTCGTTTACAATCAGTATATGTGAAGTTTGGTGGCAAAATCTGTTAGGAAGTGGTTACCAATTTTTTTTATCCTTTTTCTATTATAAGTAGTTGCATTCTATAATCAAGGGGTAGCTTTTGGAGTCTTGTGAATTGTAACTGGACAAGAGATCGAATTACAGAGGGGAACGAGAGCTTCCCAATTGTTTGTACCTTTGATTCTTTCTTTTCAATAAAGATGCGGATCAACTGTTCCTCTCATACTAAATTGAATTACTATTGCAACATTGTTATCGGTAAGGTAAAGTTACCTAGGGAATGTCTCCTTGTTAAGAATCATCCTGATACTCAGGCCCTTTCGAAAAGCTTGTCACCAATGTGTCAAACCAAACTCCCTTGATGAGGCATTAATATTGTCCTTCAATGTGGAATGCCTATTTGTCGAGAGGGATCGAACTCCTTCGCCATTTTCTTGTTTCTCCCTTACACCTTTTGGATACTTTTTTTTTCTACTTCCATTCTTAACATTCACCCAGTAGACCCGGGGTTAAATTCCCGGTAGCACAAGTTTTTTACATTTCCAACAACATCCATTTCCATGACCAAAAAACAAATTTAAAAAAATGGCCCTTTCCCAAAAAACAGTTTAGTTTTTGCACGATCATTTAAACCAGCATATCAATCCAATACAACAGAGAGAAAAATCATCTCCTAAAACGATGACAAATAACAGTGAAAACTAGAGCAAAAACACTAAAATTAGTTCAAACAAACACAAACAAGATAATAATTGAATCCTCTACTTAGGAATTGATGGTCTAGATGAAGATTACAAATAGTGTTTCGAATTCGTACAGCCATGCCTAGTAGCACATAATTGAACTTTTCCTAATCACAGACCGGTTTTTTACATTGGCACAAAAACAGCTCCCTTTTCTAGAAAACCAATAGTCCATTCCAGGAATTGGTTTGCAAAAACGAAAGAAAGCCTTGGATGAGAATTTCCAGATCATAGAACTAACGCCATGCTAAATCAAAAAGAGATCCCATGAATACATACATATAACTGGTGATATCAGCTGTTAAGGGTGGAGAGCATGCCACCACTTGCAGTTGGTAGCACAACCTCCCAGCCAGGCCCTTTGAGAGGAAGTAAACTTGCAGGAAACTCGGGCTTCTCATCTTCATTTGATGGACCAACAATAAGATCATTACGGTCTAAGATCCTCTCCAAATCTTCATCACTCACATCTGTCTGTATCATCTTGTCTTCAGCATCTTCTTCATCACGGAGCAATGCCAGCAGCTCCTCTTCCTGGAATAATTCAACAATAGAAAAGGGATTTGCGGCTTAAGGCAGCAGCACAAGTCATGCATACCTAGTGTGAAGCAAATAATTAAACATTGAAACACGGAATCAGTATGAAAAAACAAAAGAGGTAAATTCACGCCGCATCAGAGCCATTTACTATTGGACCTGTTCAACCCTAAATGACCAAACATGAACTCTACAAAGGCTATCAGAAGATTTTTAAGCATGAAAATGTTGAATCTTCAACTCAACTAAAATGAAATCAAAATCATTAACGAGAGTCTGTTCTCTCGCCAAACTCCTCAGGCATGAGCTGTTAACATAGGTATGGCAGGACTAGATTACAGTCCAATGTGATGTAGGCATGAGCCCTTGATCTGACTTCTAACTTAGCAAAAATGTGCAGCTTATGGGGTAAAGCCAAAAGTGGTTCTTTTCTTGCCACAATGAAGTGCACTTCGAATTTCCATGTTCTGAACGATGGAAATGGATCGAGTAACAGTTATGGAGATTGCACTCAGATCGTAAGAAAAAACTTCATTATTGATGAAATAACAAAGTTGAAGTGAGAAAACATGAAAATATAAGAGTGTTCGATAAGACATGAACTAATTTTGATTATCTGCCTATGAGTCTGACAGTCATCCCATGTTCCCCTTGCATGTATGCATTTCTCCACCTCTCAGGACCTGGGGCCAAAGTCATGGGCAGTTACTCGGGTCAATTATTGTTGGAAATAAGATTTTAGCCTTGTTTTTAGCCTTTGATTATGCTTCTTATTTTAGGTCATGTTGACCAATCTTTTATTTCCTTTTATTTTTCTTTCCTTATCTAATTAGGAGCATTTTGTATATATATGGGATTAGTGGTATAATAAAAAAACTTTTCCCAAAACACTTTTTGGTATCAGAGCCAAACTTTAATCTTAAACCCTAATTCTCCTAAACCCTACATCTCCACAGCTGCCGCCACAAGAAGAAAAAATTTATCAGTCCTCGCCACCTCCACGCTCCTCGCCACCACTAGCCGCGGCCGTAGCCGACGCCCCTCTCCACCCCCGGCTGCGCTCCCTTGGCCGGCATCTCCTCTGGCGTAGCCAGCGCCATCCCTCAACCTTGTCGTCGACAATCTCAGTTCAGTTCAAGCAGCCTCGTCTGCTGTTGTTTACCCCTGTTGGGCCTGTTTGTAATGTGCTAAAGCGTTTTTTTTTTCTCTTCGTATATTGTCCAGGTAACTGAGTGTCTGGTTGCCACCATCATCTCAGTCAAAGTTTCCGACTATAGTTGTTTGACTGTGTAATCAAGTTATCGGTAAATAAGTTTTACCGGTTATTGGTAACGCAAATCTCCGCCTCTGCACTTTCAACTCTGGTTATCGGTAACTAGTTGTGCTATGTTACCGATAACACCCTTCTCTCGATCTGCCATTGGGCTTCGGTTATCGGTGCCTAACATTTTATCCTTGTTACGCATATTGTGTATTTAGTATTCTGTGCTCATTGACTCATGGATGATAGTGGGAAAAAAGTGTTTTCGCCTATGACTCCGTTGGTTACTCGTCCAGATTTATCTCTTACTCATTCCACACCAGCTCAACATGTCACAAGCGTGTTATTAAATGGAAAGAATTTCCATGCCTGATCTCGTTCTTTCCGTATCTATCTTGGGGGGAAACGCAAGACTAGGTGAATTCTTAAAAAAAAAGCCGAAGCTGGCTAAATTTGATCACAAGTTTGATAAGTAGGACATGGATAATTGTATTATTCTGGGTTGGATGTTCAATTCAATGGAAGACCGGATCTACAACATGTTCATGTATCATGATACCGTCCAAGGTCTGTGGAATGCATTAACTCAGATGTACTCTCATACACATTGTGACTCACGAATCTTCGAGCTTTATCGGGATATATCTCACGCCTCTAAAGCTAACTTGGGTCTCTCAGTTGTGGATTATTTTGGTTATCTCCGAACTAGATGGGAGAAGTTGGCTCAGTACGAGCCCCTCGGTGATTTTTCTACCGATGCTGCAATTAAGTCCAAACGTCTTAATCATAGGCATGCGTACCAATTTCTGATGGGTTTGGAACCTAAGTTTGAGGCTCTCCAAACTCATATTCTAAACACATCTCCTATGCGTTCTCTGTACGAAGCATTTGCCACTGTGGATGGTGATGACAACAAGCGTCGTCTCCTTTCACCTACTCCAGTGACCGAGTCTTCTCCTCTGATCCCTGATCAAATGGCCTTTGCCACACCATCGGGCTCTCGTCCAACAGGTAACCGCCCATATTGTCATCATTGTCGCAAGTCCGGTCATACTATTGATTGCTGCTTTGACCTCCATACCTAGTTGAAGCAGCAATATTCTCGAAACCAAGATATCGAACGAGGCAAAAGAGCTCCTCATACTTGTGTTGTTGCCGAGATATTGCCCAATCCTGCTCCAACAGATTACAGTCAGCTTCAATCTCATATTGCCCAGCTTCAGTCACACTTGGGCTTGACACCTTCTTCCTCATCTTTCGGTCCCCATGGCTGCTCTTGTTACAAGTACTCTTACCGCTCTTCACGGTAAGTCAGGTCATCTCACTTGAATTCTAGATTATGGAACTAATAATCACATGACTGTTGAGTTATCTACTTTTACTTCCTCACACACCTCCATTGATCAGTCTATTTGCATTGCCGATGGATCTTCCATTCCAATTCATAGTAGTCAAGGTGATGCTCGCTTACCTTCGCACATTATTCTTCCCTTTGTATATTATGTCCCTAATTTTACCTAAAATCTTCTTATTTCCAACAATTATGTTCATGCATAGGTCCACCAAATCTCTAAGACCAAAAGTTGCCAAGTGTCTCATGCAACTCCTTTTCAGGACTCGGTCCCATAACTTCCTCCTCTTTTGCAGCACCCCCATGTGTGGGCTTTACCTACCAGTAAAGCACTGCCATGTGTTCCATTTCTCTCTTAGCTATTTTTTCTCCTTCATAACCACCATTTGAAACAGGAGGGAAAATTACTCCCTACACACACGGCCAACACTGCTCAGGCCCTGGATTAGTTGTCTGACCAAGCAATGCCACGTGTCAACTCCTTGGAACTTTAAAAGTAAATGTTCAACTTTACATGGAACTTTAAAAGTAAATCAAACAGGTACTCTTGTTTACCCTATGCTATGTTACATAGACTCGGCTGGTATGAGTGTCAGCTCCTCATTATGAGGAAAGATAGTATGAGACAACTAAATTACACTCTTAAATAATAATTGTTCATTTTTAGAAGCAAAAATAAAACATTTTTCTTATAGAATGATAGCTAATGCGTAGTTACATATTAAGCTCTCGACTACTTATATAGACCATGGTCCATGGCTTACGAGGCATCAGACATGTATCTTATACCCTTCATCAAATTCGCCTACAAGGTGTAACATTGTACTCTTCTCTAAAAACGGACAACCCAGTGCACGAAACTCCCGCATATGCGGGATTTGGGAAAGCGTTGATGAATGCAGTCTTATCCCTGCAAGCAGAGATGTTGTTTCCATGAATCGAACATGTAACCTACAGGCCACAACGGGATAGCTTTACCACTATGCCGAGTTCGCCCTTAAAAACACTGTACTCTTCTCTCATCAAGGAAATTTTGTTATTATGAAAATATTGAGGACTCTATGAATCGTCTTTATAAAACGTGACAAGAGAAAGCATCACCGGGCATCTTATATCTTAGTCTGGCTATCTAGCCAAATTACAGCCTGGAAGGGACGCCAAACATAAATGTTGGAATTAATTATAGAAATTACAGAATTTTAGGGATTTGATTAAGTCTATTTTTGGTCATGTTGACCATACTTATTTCCTCCTTTATCTTATCTGATTGATAGTAATTGATCATTTCCTAGAATAGGCTAGATAGGGTACTATATATATGTATACTCTTGACAAGTGTAAATAAGACATTCAATCATAGTTGTCAAATCGTGAATCGAATCGTGAATCGAAATGGTCCGTGAATCGCGAATCGTTAATCGCGAATCGCTCCGATTCATTCACAATTTCTAAAATAAATTTAAAATGCATATTTTGAGCAAACTTATGTGTAAAAAGATAAATTGATGATCATATGACCTATAATCACGATTCATGAGTCCTACAATAACATACTTAGCGTAATATTGATAGTCCAATACATACTTGCATTGCATGTTGCTTACAAAAAGGATAATTCAAAGTTCAAACAAAATTTAACTAATGAAAAAAAAACTTAAAAAGCAAATGGACATCAAAGTGCAACCCGTTTTCTTCCACTCATTTTTATACATCTCTAATCCCTTGTTCACCAAGTCTATTTTTTTCAAATAGGACACCCTAATCTCATGATAAGTAGGTGGTTTCAACCCCCTCCCATATTCTCCAATTGATGCTACCATCTTCTTAAACGTATGACATTTAACGGAACTAAAAGAAATTGCATTCTTGTAAAAGAAACGACAAATAAAGCAATTGCATTCTCTAATCACATGCTCTCTTTTTACCATTTCATTCAAATGAATTTGCTTTTTATTTCCTTTGGTGACGTATCGTTCCATTGTTTCTTTTCCTCTACTTTTCAAAAGAAATACTGTATCTTCTTCTTCCTCAAAGCAATCAAAATTCGTACCTTGAATATTTTTTGGCGTTTAGGAACTCTAAAAAATAATGCCTAACTTCATCTGAAACTTGTGTGCACATAGCAACGTTATTCCGAGTTCCGGCCAAGTGATTTTTCATCCGTGCAATGCCACCCCAAAATTATTGATGACAATAATTGCACCTCAAATGCATCATATTATTATCACTAACCCGAGTACAATGATTCCATGTACTATCCTCAACTTGTTTTCCTTTCTTACCCATATGAACTACAAAAAATATAGAAAATTAAACACACCTGAACTGAGACTTGTCCGAAACTTCGCAAGCACAGGCGAGAAACTTCAGAGCGAGCACAGGCGAGAGAGTGAGAGGCAGAGGCGAGAGAGTGAGAGGCAGAGGCGAGAGAGAGAGAGAAATGCGAGAGAGAGAGAGAGAGAGGTGCGAGAGAGAGAGAGAGAGAGGTAGGGTTTGTGGGAGGGGGTCGAACAGAACAGGTTATCGGGGTGCAGGGGAGGGGGTCCTGCTGTGTGATGGCCAAAAAAATATTAAAAAATACCTATTTTAAGCCAAAACCCGACCCATAAAAGAAAACCCGATTCAGATCCGGCAGTGTTCCGAATCGAAGTGATTCGTTCGATTCATACGATTCGCCCAATTCACCTACAATTCGTCCGATTCGCTTACCGATTCACCACAAACTGCAATTCACCCCTACGATCCGTATCACATGCATACCGAATCGAACCGAATCATACGATTCGAATCGCGAATCGTACGATTATGATAACAATGCATTCAATACATATTTTTCTCAGTTCTATTTCAATTATAACAAGATATAGCCGGTATACAAACCAAACATTACAACAAAAATCACAAACCTCCATGCCATCTGTACCACTAGACTTGGTTCCTTCTTGCTGAAATTGGCCTTTCCCAATCACCACATGCTCAAGCTTTAATTTACTGAAAGCTCTTTTCAAAATCCTACCCTGGTAGCAAAAAACTCTTTAGTTTCTTCACACTATAAAAAAACATTAAGCAGAAAAATTTACAAACAAGAAACCAAAACCATCCATATGTTACCTCAACTGATAGGGCTGTTGCCAGCCTGTAAACGTGAACAGGTTTTGTCTGACCTATTCTATGACATCGATCCATTGCTTGTAAGTCCATTTGAGGATTCTGGGGTGCCAAAAGCAACAAAATGCGTTATACAAGAAAAACGTCCGAAAATGTCCGATGTTCAATGCCTCCAAAGGCACAACCAAATGTAAATTTTGATGCGGCCCAAAAAATAAAACAAGAATCAAAAGAATGATAGTTTTAATAAAAGAGTGTACCCAGTCACTGTCATATAGAATGCAGGTATCAGCTGCCGTAAGATTGATGCCCAACCCACCAGCCCTAGTGCTAAGAATAAATATTCTGTAATTACTGTTCACGTCATTGAACTCCTGGATCTATATTTTTAATTCAAGAATGTTAGCATTAAACCAAAAAAAACTACAATTATTAACAGCAAACACCAGCAGGTTTTGCAGTCCAGAAGAACAAACAAGCAACAGCAAATAAGTAAGATATAAAGACAAGACATTCCATCCAACGTTAAAAGACTCGTGACTAGAACCAAAATTGCAATAACTGTTCAGTGCTAAGACTTCTACATGCCTCATGTGTCGTTTACGGACAGGCGAGGACACACTCTGAAGGTGCAGAACTGTGCACCTGATTTTCCTTTTTAGTCGGACTACTGGGGAGTGAGGACATGTGCACAGGGAAAAAATTAGAAGGTCAGAATGCAATTTTAAGAAATTGATAAATCAATTTTTATAAATTTGTGGAAGGCTAAGGCTCTGTTTGGTAACGTTTTTGTTTTCAAAAGTTATGAAAACAATTTAGATAAACATGTCTGTATTAATGTTTTTGTTTTAAAAATTGATAAATGTTTTCATAAATTTCCAGAAATTCTGAGAACTCAAAAAAACAGTTTTCACTGTCTTCGTAAACAATTTTCATAACCACAACCATCACCACCACCACCGGTACTCCACCATTGCCGCCACCACCACCATTACTCCACCACCACCTCTACCATCACTGCACCACCACCACAAGCCCTTCCATTCCACCACCACCAATTCTTCACCATCACCATCACCATTGCCACTACCACTCCACCACCACCACCGATGTTGCCACCACCAACACTCTACCGCCGCCGCCACTCTGCCACCATTGCCATTGTACCACCATCACTCCACAACCACCACTACCACCACTCCACTACCACAACACCGCCGCTGCCGCCACTCCACCACCCCACTCCACTACCACCATCACAACAACAACAATCCCACCACCATATTATTATTTACCATCATCATTCCACCATCCCCACTCCACTACCACCATCACTCTACCATCTGACTCCACTACCACCGCTCCACCACTATCACTCTACCACCGCCATCACTCCACCACAATGTTGTGAAAAGCGCGCCTAGGCGCTGGCGGCACGAAGCGGAGGACCACCGCCTGGAATGGCTCCAGGCGCGGCGAAGTGTGGTGGGCGGCGACGAAGGCGCGCCTAGGCGGCCAGGCGGCCAGGCGCGTGCCTCCGACGGATCTCTCTCAGCAGCCTCACGGAATGTTCCCGTTTCGTTTCTTTTGCCCTAAACCTCAGCAGCCTCACTCTCTCTCTCTCTCTCTCTCTCTCTCTCTCTCTCTCTCTCTCTCTCTCTCTCTCTCTCTCTCTCTCTCTCTCTCTCTCTCTCTGGGCCATCTCCTCCATCCAAGTCCTCTCCCTCTCTCGCTGAGGTGCGTCTCTCTCACGAGTCTGATAACATTCTACGAGTGGGTGATCTTGTTGACTGCGTAATATATAATGCTTGCTCTATAGCCGAAATTACACCAGGAGGTCCTTATTCTAGTGTGAGTAATCCAATTATTGTATAGATATTTGTGCATGAACTTATTCTTTCATGTTGTTACGCTAGGTATTGTGATCAAGGTCATCAAGTAGCTGTCAAATTAACACTAGTGCGCCTCACATAGCTCAGGCGCGCGCCTAGCGCCTGCGCCTAGCGCCTAGGCACCAGGACACCGGAGCGCCTAGGTGCGCTTAACGCTTTCACAACATTGCTCCACCACCACCATTTCACCATTACCACCATTGGTTAACAAAACAAAAGTAACTGGGAACAAACATGTTTCCATTTTATTTTTGTTTTTAGTATTTTAACAGCAAATTGACAACAAACATGTTTATATTTTTTGTTTTCACCAACAAAAACAAGTTTTGAGTTTTTTAGAAACTAAAAACTGTAAACTATACCAAACATAGCCTAAAATTCACATGGCTGCTTAGTTCTTGAGTACTCATTTAGTGGCTTTTGGTTTGACACTTAGTACCATTAATTATGTGTTTTGTATACCTAATCAAGTAGAATTACGTTGTTGGTTGTCATGTGAATGTATGAAAAACAAACCTACTTTATATGTATGCCCATGTACATTTATCCCATTGAATGTATCCCCGATGTGTCATGTCATGTACTTTATATGTATGCCCATGTACATTTATCACATTGAATGTATCCCCAATGTGTCATGTCATGAGCATACCATCAAAGAGAGAACAAATAATTGACACCAAATCAGATAGAAAGATGATAAGCTAGTCTCGATTTGGAAGATGGAAACAAAAGGAATTTGGTAAAACTTAATATATATTATTACTAACAATAACACTGAATATATATACACATCAAGAGGAATCATAAAAGGAAAGAAATAAAAGGAAAACAAAAATGGTCAACATGACCCATAAATAAATTTCTTAATTTTAGTAATCAGGATGCATAATTATCTCCAAAATCTCATCTAATTCCAATACTCCCTCTCAAGCTGGAATGAAGGAACGTTGGACCATCTCACTTGGTAAAAATATCGGTTGTTTGATTAGACAAGGAGACAAAGCTTGGAACAATAATATCAGACCAAACTTTCACTTGAATGAAGTGAATATCAACCCCTACATGCTTAGTTCTCTCATGAAGAACCGAGTCAGAAGATAACATAATCGCGGATTTATTATTACAGAACAAAGTAGATGATCCTGTTACTGGAAAGCCCAACTCATTTAGTAGTGAACGAAGCCATAGAATCTCACGCGTACCCTGAGCCATAGTGTCACGACCCTGACCCATTTCCAAAGTTATCGTAACAGATGCCAGGTGATTTGCTCAACCACCTCAGGCATCTCTTAATTTAATTACCAATAATTTCTTAATTAACTGAAAATTGATAAAGCAACGGAAAACATATTCTTATTTCTTAACTCTTACACTATTTTCTTACAACAATTACAGATCCTTTCTTACATTATACACTTATACAACCAGTATTTTAAAAGCGTGAGGCGAAGGTGAGGCGGAAAACCCCCAAAATCCTAGGCGACGTGGCACGAGGCAAGGTGAACGCCTCATTGAAGTGAGGCGAGGCAAATGTCACGAAATTTTTTAAAAAAAAGATATACTCTGTAAAATGGCCAAAAGTCACTCAACATACTATTAAAACTAAGAAAAAAATCATCAAACTTCCAAATAACCAGCTGTCTAATATAACAAATACTAGTAAAAAGCATAAAATTAGTTTCTAAAAAATAATCATGTGTCAATCACAATCATAGGTTCATATCACATTTCCCTCACAAAACATCTTCTTCATCAATATATTCAATAGTTGTCATCAATTGCTTCATTGTCGTCTGACTCAAAACCTTCCACATCTTCCTCTTCTCCTTCGTCTAAATCTCCATCTTTCCACTCTTGTTCCTCCCATGAGTAGGGCATGTTGTTACTGCCGTATATCCACCGACGAGATGTTGCTTCACTCGGTAAACACCTCTATTGACCACCTTGTTACAAAAATTACAAGTGAACTTGAACTTATTATCGTCGTGTCTCTTTGAATATTTCCAAGCGGGATCGTTTCGAGTCGACATCTACAATAATGCGAGACATGCAAAATTTATAGTTTAAAAAAGATAAAAAAATTAAGGGAGACACACCAGAGACCAGCCGAAGAATTTTCATGGTGAGAGAGAGAGACACCAGACGAGAGAGAGAGACCAGACGAGAGAGAGAGGCACCGAACGAGAGTGAGAGAGACGAGAGAGAGACGAAAATAAGGGTTTGCTGTCGTTTATTATTTTTACGATTAAAAATCAAAATCGAATTGAGGCGTACGAAGCGAACGCTTCACACCTCTCGCCTTGCGCCTACTCTCGCGCCTCCCGCAACCTCGCCTCGCCTCCACCACGTGAGGCGTTACAGGCTCGCCTCACGCCTAGGCGAGCGCCTAGGCTCGCTTTTTCAAACACTGTATACAAAAAAGGTCCACAACTTATTTATTTATAACATTTTATAAAACTGTCTCAGAACTGGAAATATAACATAAAGCCAAACTAAACTAAACTACTTACATTAACCGAAGTCAGACAGAACTGAGGCTGGTGGGGTCCTTCTTGATTACCTGGAAAATATAATTCTTCCATTAGCAATGCTAGTGTGAATGACAATAAATAGACAAAATATTTTAATGTCATGGAAAAGATATACTTCTTTATTCTTATTATCATTATCTTACAAAACATTTACCTCTTTAATTCCTAATAAAATACTACGGAAACCATATGTGCATTCTTATAAATTAAACTTCTTATTATTCTTATAATTCTTACTTTTATTCTTACAAAGCGTCTAAATGGAATTCCGTGTTTAATTCTTAAAGATATTAATCTAGCAAATCTTTTAACTTCTTATTCTTATCCTTATTCTTATTCTTACTCACACCATGTGTTTATTATTATTCTTATTCTTATACTCCCTTTTATTCTTATTCTTATTCTTGTACTCATACGCCATCTAAATGCGATTCCCGAGCATTCCCGGTGATTTAAGCTAGACGTTTGACGCTTAATCAAATCTTCCAGACAGTGAGTTACCAATTATGCCCCAGTAACTGGAAAGGGCTTCTTACATGTACTGGATATCTGTTAAATATCCCCGGACTTCTTACAGGTCGTTGGATACCGACTAAAGTGTCCTACAACTTCTTAATTTGCCCTTAGATCACCCCCGAGACATGGGGACTGTCTCTGTGACGGCATGTACTAGATTTGCAATTATATTCTTATCCATGGAATATTCAAAACAGTTAACAAAATTACTTATAGTCCAGGGAAGACGAACATTTAAATAAAACATATCTGAAAATCCTTTTAAATCTAGTTACCGTCACTCACCTGGTCCAAAAAGTCTAGTAGAAGGTCCTGAAAATTAAATAATAACAATATAATTAATTACTGTAACTCTATAATTAATTATTCTTAAATTTCTCTCTTAATAATTTCTTATCTTAAAATCTCTTTTCTTATCTTAAAATCCTAAATTTATGCTTAATTATACTCTTCTTAAATTTCTTTACTTTTCTAAGTTTTTCTTAAATTTTTGATATCTAAAAACTCCTAGATATCGATATCTCAGGCCAAGGACCAGAAACCGTTATCCCAATCCTGAAACCGATATCCCAAGTATTGACCCAGATATCGATATCTCAATCATACCCAGATATCGATATCTTGGCAACTGCCCCAGATACCGTATCCTAACATTCCAAGATATCGGTATCTTGGCATTCTTAGATATCAGTATCTTGGAGTGATATCTTGTAGCCGGTATATTGGAGCATGCTCAGATATCGGTATCTTGCATTACCAAGATATCGGTATCTGGCATCGCTACCATCAAGAATAGGTCGGCAGATTGATAAACCGACTGATTCTCTTAATTCCGAGCTGCGATCAAAGCCTTCCAAATCTGCTTTTCTCGCGATTCTTTGGTCGATAATGATAACAATACTTAATAATCTATGTTTTAACACTTTTAAATTAATCAAAATGATTATAAATCCGTTCGATTCGAGTTTTGGGATTTGTTATGAAAACTTAGATTTCTCGCGTATTACCGCGTATAATTCAATTCTACGAGTCCCTATAGATTATTAACCTTACCTAGTATGTTCTCTGAAGATTTGGTGAGGTTTGGAAATTGCTCAGTCCGCGTCGAATTTTCTTTCCATCTCCTCTCTCCCCCTTCTGTCCGTACCTCTATCTTCTTTCTCTTTTTAATTTTCTTTTACTTTTTAATTTTTGTTTATATGTTTATTATAATTAGTTTCAGGATAATTATAAAGAAAATAAATGAAAATTGAATTCCTTTTGAGTTACGTTATAACGCAGCAAAATGGGTCGTAGTTACGATATTACTTAAGTCGATTATTCATATTTTACGTATTTTATTTTAATTATTTTATTAATTCTTTTATTCTAAAAATA
>NMUG010000264.1:0-24527 GCA_002855965.1 Monotropa hypopitys
ATTCTAAAATTTTTAAACATAAAAAACAATTTTTTGTTTTTTTACAAAAAATATTTTGATTCTATTTTTTCTTTAACTATATAAATGCTTGATTTTTGTAATTGAATTTAAATGAGAAAAAATTTGAATTGTTTTACTCAAATTTGATGTTTTTTAGTTTTTTACACAATTTTCTATAACAAAAACACGGATCGAGTGTCGTTACTCATCATTAGTGCCGAATACATTCCAAAGTGCAAAGGCACTACTAACACCCGAATTTTATCGTACTATTAGGTATTATGTTGCGCTTTTTATTCTGTCGCTCCGTGCCATCGGCACGAGCTATCACTAGTACATATATGTATAAACATATATTATTAACTCTTGAATCTCATTCAATGACCAATAATTTTTAAGTCACTTCTCTCTTCTCTCCTCTTCCTGTCTTATATACACATACATAATTTTTGTGTATTATTTTTTATTCTAGTATTTCAAAATTAGTTTGTTCTTAATTTTTCTGCACATTTTTAAGTGTCAAATGCACGGGTCAAATTGTCGGCTTGTGAATGAGTCAAAGTGTCCAAGGCACGTCGGCACGAGTCAAAATGTACAATGCACATGGAAACGGGTCACCGGTGTATATATATGGGGTGGGTGGAGGGGGGGGTGTAAGCGATGACTGCTGCGTCTGGTTCAATCACTCTCCGATGTTTATCAGTTCCCCAAGCCCAACGCCCCTTGGTGCCCCACCTCACAGGCAATGCAGTCCTGCGACGTCGCCCCTCCCTGGTACCGCGGTCGCCTTCGCTCGCCGCAGGAACAGTGCTAATTCTGCGACAAAATCTTCGAAGAGAAAGGTGTAGCCAATATTCTCTGTAAAATTGCCCCATTATTGGCGTTATATGGCAGTCAACATTTGTTTGGTGGTCATTAGAATCGGGAGAAACAAATACTAGGGTGTTATTACGTTTTTATTGTGTGTGCTCTTCTGATTGTCCTACAGTTTTTGAGAAACAAAATAAATAAATTAGTTATGTTTTAGAATGAGAGGAGAGCCAGCTTGTAGATAAATTCTAACCACACTTTCATATGTAATTTGATATGAGTATTATTTCTTTTATATAATTGATATTACCTTTTTGCTTAAACTATTGAGCTTATACAAAGATGGAATCGATTCTTGAATAGAATCTGCAAGTCATTTGTAGTATCCTTTCTTTCAAGAAATGGTAAATTATTAGTCTTCTTCTGTGACAAACATCTGTTTGTGCAATCTCAGTGCATCAAATAAATAGAGTTCGGATAAACAAAAAGTAAACAGAGTTCAGCTCTTCAAGTTTCATTGCCAAGCTGCGACAGCCCTAGACTTAAATAGTGCTCCATTTGGTCAACTTTTCTTCTCTCCTTATTTTAGTTAAATCCATTAATTATAGGTGTAATAAGTAGTTTGTCCCTAGTTTTAGGTTCTATTTTTTCCGTCCTCATGTGTTTCCCGCTCCATCTCAATAGATGTGTGAAGAAACATATTGTAACATCCCAAACCAAAAACACCGAAATAAAGTGCGAAAATAAAAATTTTCTTCTTTTTTTCTTTACTCAATCCTCAATTAACTCAATGCAAGAACCATCGTTGCCTCCAACACAAACATCAATGGAAAAATAGGGAACAACAATGCTCCAAGACTTGAATAAAAACTACACAATTCTATTACAAGATTGGACTCGACAATACTATGCACCAACTATCTCTAAACACCATGTCCAAAACCACCTTGACAATAATGACTCAAGGAATAAATATAAGGTAAGGAAAAACCTTCTACTAAGGGCGAACCCGACCAAGGACTCCCTCCAAGCCAAATCCACTATTCCTCCAACGATGCCTCGTAGTGGACCGCTCAACCTGTTTGCATGATTTCTAAGTTAAGGACAAAAAAACCAGAATGTGAGATATAAAATTTCAAGTTCCAAAGGAAAAATGTTTCATTCTCAAAACTTGGGCCGTAGCCCCTTTTCTTAAAACATTTTGGTCGAAATCGAAATATTTGAAACTCTAGCCCTCATTTTTAAAACACCTTTAAAATCTCTTGGCCGAAGCCCACCTTTATTTGATTTGGTCGAAGCCCACCTTTGATATGATTTGGCCGAAACCCACATTTTGGTATGATTTGGCCGAAGCCCACCTTTATTTGAATTGGCCGAAGTCCACCTTTGGTATGATTTGGCCGAAGCCCACCTTTGGTATGATTTGGTCGAAGCCCACCTTTTTTATATTGGCCGAATCCCACCTTTGGTATAATTTGGCCGAAGTCCACCTTTATTTGAATTGAAAGAACAATGTACAATTGAAATGATGTACCTTATACACTCACCTTTGCGTCTTAAGAGGATGCCACCGTTTCTTATTTTCTGCTGCTCCTCGATTCACCGTTTCCTTTTCTTGGGAACCAATCTCAAGCAGTTAACAACAGTATCGAAATATGCAATGATGAATTGTACAACACGAATATAAGTCATGCACACATACACACACCCTTCACAACCACCACATGACTATACATATGAATTTAGGGGGGTTTGACAACGCCCCTAATACCTTAGAACGACATGATATTCATTTTCGGCATGATTACCACACACACACACACATACAAATTTAGTGACTACGTATACTAGTTTACCACCGACCAAAACAAGACAATTAACCTATGGCCGTACCCAAAATCACCCATTACGCGCAAACCCCCTTGATTTCCCTTCGAATTCATTTTCCTTAATTCCAATTAAGATTCAACATCTAACGAGGCTTTCTAAACATGCGTCTACACACTATATTTTCTATAAAAACATGGACTACTCGTTATCCACAACACGATTGATGATTCCAAAAACTAAGGAGAAGTCATCGCATCAAGGGCTTGTAAACCCTCGCGTCCATGAACACCACCACACCTACCACTCCATGGGAATACACTTACCTAACCAAATTGACAAGTAAACATGACATTAGCACCTCCTATGCTCATACACACACATACACATGAAGTTTTGACAAGTATATGCAATACCCAACACCATTCACACCCTAAGCACCAAAACACCTAAAACCCTTAAATTAAAACCCAAGGAAATTAAAATACAATTAAGGGAAATGATTACAACACAAATCGTAGCTTGTAGGAGCATCCTCGTGCCTTAAGCTTCTCAAATCTGCCTCGTATCGAACTCAAACCTCCAAATCACCATTGGTCCTTTCTTTTCTCTCTCTACCTCCTCTCTAGAGCTCCAAGAGCTCCCATGGAGGCCAAATACATTTTTGGACCATTCCTAAACGATTTGGGGTCTTTACAAACCCCTTAGGAAGCAAAAACCCGAAAAGTCCCTCATTAAATGCACAATCAGCGACCTTCATCCGGACGACGACCTTCGTTCGGACGACCGACCACCATGGTCCGGACGAGCAACACATAAAACCTCCGGACAAAGTCTCTGATCACTCGTCCGGACGAGACCAATGCGTGGTCCGGACGAGCACACCTGGAACACCTCTAAACACCTCCAAATTGATACCCAATCTTCTAAACTCAAATCCAAACACTTTCCCATCATTCTAGACATCAATTTGACATTCTAAGGCCATTCTATAATTCTCCCAAGTTCATACCCACCGTCCATTCCTATTTTCCAAGGATTTATGCAATACCAATCATCCCAACATTCAGCATTTATAATTTTTATTCTTAAATTACACAGGATTTACAATCCTTTTAATTCAATGATCCTCAAAAATATTATTAAAAGATTTATTTAATATAATTCGGGAACGAGTATTACAACTCTCCCCCCTTAGGAGATTTCGTTCTCGAAATCAGAAAGTTTCCGACCATCACAACATTACTTCACAAGGAGCTTAACCTATGCTCGATTACTCCTCTAAATTTCAATTCTCCCACTTGATACTACTTAACGCCAAGTCATTGCTATGACTACCTACGCCTTCTTGAAAGTAAAACCACAATGATACGCCACTCTAAATCCACAAACCATACTCTGCGTCACTATCTTACCTCCTAACATTGCCATCAAGATAATTCCAATCTCAACTTTACTCGAGTACTCTCATAATCCTCGCAAGACATTCAATCCCACGCCGAACGCGACACTTGCCTCTCGTCGGCATTACCCTACAAGGCATGAGTGGAAACTCTCCTAACACACCAACCTCAAGATGAACCATTCTCTATCGGCTATCCGGCAACAATACAGACACACCAAATCAACCATGCCGAGCAATCTCTTCTGGTCTTCCCGTAATTAGCTAACGCACATAACCCAATCATAGGGTCTTGAACCCAACATCACTACTAACCACATTAGTATTTCTCAAATGCCCATCTCATCGAGAATTCTCCTTTTGGTTTAACACTATTCGTTAATACATAAAGACTACCTATGCTAACTTACCATGCCTCAATATAGTCTTAGGATCGTCACGACCGACAAAAGTGCCAACACCACATGAAATTGAATAACTTCGATTATACGGATCCTAACACGAAGATCCTTAACACAACTCAATCAGAATTAAAACGAACTTCACCCAACGATCCACAAGCAACCCAATTAGAAACACCTTTTTCCCATTTGGGTAACCTTTCCACGCTAACGCCCACAATCATGCGTTTTTCCTTTCCATTCAAATACTAACGTGTTTTCGAAATACTCTTCCAAGCCTTGATATGTAAACTCAATTGATCACCTAAACACATTCCACCACCAAAATCCAATATCACTATCCTTCAAGTTAACATTACTCGACACCTCACACAAGCCTCTGCCACAATAATCCATTCTCCTGATTGCCGAGGTTAGACTCATCACCGGGGATAACCATTAACCTCTCTCATAACACACATCTAAACTTAGGCCTTCTTGGCTTACTCAAAACTCCATAACCTCATTCAGCTTCCAACTAGAAAAGCCTCACACCTATTCGCACCAACACAACAACCAATTTCTCTTAACTCTGGAATTATTTTGGCTCACACTTTCCTTTAACCTCAAGACAACACTTCCGACGCAAGTCTACTTCTCAAGTCTCACACCGCTTGCCTCATTCACATTAAACGGGATTAACTAGACATTCTCACGGATCCCCAATTAAAATTTTGCTATTACAAGAAATTTCCACCAAAAAACAAGTTCACCTTTGCAAAAGTTCACGACGACTTCGATTTCCTTCTCAGATCTACTCCAATCCTTTCCACTAGAGATAGCACACCCCAAACTACTGATTAGTTCTAACATGGGTCATACTTGACCAATAACCACTACAACTTTTCGACCCTACTCTCTAAGTTAAGATTACACCGAGATCTTATCGACCACCAACTTCAAACTGAGGTAAATCGAAAAATACTCTTTTCATCAAAACCTCTCATCACACAGGCACCTCCAAGATAACATCCAACTTTCTTTCCCCTAACTCTATACAAGTTGCAAACATCAAGCAATACTACTCGAAGTTCATCCAATCATTATATTTCCGAATTCAACTTAACCAACTCTCAACGAATCTTCTTTCCAAAAATTATTCTATCGCCGCAAAATACTAGGGCAAATAATCCGTTCACAATAATCCCTTCTAATACGGGACAATCAAGGTTACATTGCGATCATCACTATTCTTAACTCACCGAAAATTGAGAAACACTATCTCCAAAGCAAGGGTCTACCGGACACTAGTTAACATTTGCACCAACACCTTCAAGGGACAATATCTTATCTTTATCCAATTTTTTTAAATCACCCTACAATTTCTAAGATTTTTCGGCATCAATGATACAGATTCTACCATACGACCCCCACAACTAGAATTACTTTTCATGCATTGCTACTAAATGCCAATTTCAATTTAAAAGCACTCTAGATTATCCAACAAATCATGCATGCAATTATGCAACCACAAAAATATTACCATGACGGATATATGGAAACTGTAATACCTATACAAGCACACATGCTGAGCAGTAAATAAATGAATACATGTTGCATCCTTGCCTGCACCGGTAGCCCAAATCTCTGCGACTATTGCCAACACTGACCTTGCTGCGGACATTGAGCCTCTTTGATGCCAACCCATTAGACTTGGACCGCTCGCATCCTCAAGTCCTCACAACATACTTCCCCATTTCATAACATGGAGACCCACAATTGCAACCTTCCCTAAAAATTTTACTCCTTCTATCCTGCCCAACTGTCGACTTGTATCAAACTTTTGTTTTCTTGCTTAACTTCAAGCTTATAATCACTACTCTCGCCATCAAGTCTTCCTTATCGCGTGATTCTCACCACAACTTACACCACCATTTACTAATTCTCCCCTTTGAAAATCTTCAATTCTTACCTCACTTTAGACAATAATGTTGCTTTGCTAACTCCACCGCACACTCTTTAGCTTTACTAAGCCATGCCCATCAAATTTCATAAACCTCGTTCTCAACTTAAGCTCAACTCAAGCATTACACTCAATGCCAAACCATCTTTATGCCTAAAATACCTTTCTCTCTCCTCCGAAATTATAAACTCAATAACACCCTTTGCTAAGGCCACAATTTCGTCCAACATTCTCTCACATTCCTATTTCTTGTATCAAATTCATGAACGACCTTATTGGTTTACACTCAACATTTTCGCACCCAAGATTATTAGAACACCCAATAACATTCTCCAAGCTTCACTCGTGGTGCCACCGGTTGCACTCCAAGTACCGGAGCACACACTTGCCTCTAGAAAGGCAACTCGCTATTATTTCTCACTATCCTACTAACCAAAGATGTCACAACATCATTCCACACTCTACATTTTCACTCATAACATAAAAAGTTACTTCACTTTATAATCATTCTTTCATCACTATAGGATCTAATACATCCTCAAACTCTTTACCACACTATTTCCTCAAACACATTTGACATACCTGATTCCGGCTATAAACAACCTTCTGTTCCATCAAGAATCCTATGCCTCAACTAGACGGCTAGGAATACCACCCATCCATAATCGGTCGTGAAACCCATTTCCGCCATTCGAATTATCCGACTACCATGGATTCATCCCCTTTTTACTCATTTGATTATTCCATTCCATTGCTCATTCCTATAACACACCAAGAAAATAAACATGGTGGAAACAAGCGTTAGATATAAAACTCACGCGTTAGCAACACACCTTAACACCTTGTTCACAAGACTCAACACCCTATGATGCACTACTCGGTCATCCTCTATTCACCACTCTAATCCCGGTATTCCTTTATACTATGCTTTTCCAATTAATTTTCCGAGACTTTTAATTATAAGATAACGTTAATCAGACGCTCTTCAAATAGGAACTCACGGTAAATCGCATGGGTGTCAAGAGACACATAATGGTCACAGAAACACCGCTACGACCCACCACATCACTTCTCAACAATTTACACCTCAAGTGTTCACCACTTCTAAATACAGTCCCTTAACATGGAACCTTCAACCTAAGCTCTGATACCAAGTTGTAACATCCCAAACCAAAAATACCGAAATTAAGTGCGGAAATAAAAATTTTCTTCTTTCTTTCTTTACTCAATCCTCAATTAACTCAATGCAAGAACCATCGTTGCCTCCAACACAAACATCAATGGAAAAATAACAATGCTCCAAGACTTGAATAAAAACTACACAATTCTATTACAAGATTGGACTCAACAATACTATGCACCAACTATCTCTAAACACCATGTCCAAAACCACCTTGACAATAATGACTCAAGGACTAAACATAAGGTAAGGAAAAACCTTCTACTAAGGGCGAACCCGACCAAGGACTCCTTCCAAGCCAAATCCATGATTCCTCCAATGATGCCTCGCAATGGACCGCTAAACCTGTTTGCCTGATTTCCAAGTCAAGGACAAAAAACCAGAGTGTGAGATATAAAATTTCAAGTTCCAAGGAAAAACGTTTCATTCTCTAACCTTGGGCTGTAGCCCCTTTTCTTAAAACATTTTGGCCGAAGTCCAAATCTTTAAAACTCTAGGCCAAAGCCCTCAATTTTAAAACACCTTTAAAATCTCTTGGCCGAAGCCCACCTTTATTTGAATTGGCTGAATCCCATTTTTAGTATGATTTGGTCGAAGCCCACCTTTGATATGATTTGGCCGAAGCCCACCTTTATTTGAATTGGCCGAAGTCCACCTTTTGTATGATTTGGCCGAAGCCCACCTTTATTTGAATTGGCCGAAGCCCACCTTTGGTATGATTTGGCCGAAGCCCACCTTTATTTGAATTGAAAGAACAATGTACAATTGAAATGATGTACCTCATACACTCACCTTTGCGTCTTAAGAGGATACCACCGTTTCTTATTTTCTGCTGCTCCTCGATTCACCGTTTCCTTTTCCTGAGAACCAATCTCAAGCAGTTAACAACAGTATCGAAGTATGAAATGATGAATTGTACAACACGAATATAAGTCATGCACACACCCTTCACAACCAATACATGACTATACATATGAATTTATAGGGGGTTTGACTACGCCCCTAATACCTTAGAATGACATGATATTTATTTTCGGCATGATTACCACACACACACACATACAAATTTAGTGACTTAAGTATGCTAGTTTACCAACGGCCAAAACAAGGCAATTAACCCATGGCCGCATCTAAAATTACCCATTACGCGCAAACCCCCTTGATTTCCCTTCGAATTCATTTTCCTTAATTCCAATTAAGATTCAACATCTAACGAGCCTTTCTAAACATGCGTCTACACACTGTATTTTTTATAAAAACATGGACTACTCGTCATCGCATCAAGGGCTTGTAAACCCTCACGTCCATGAACACCCCCACACCTACCACTCCATGAGAATACACTTACCTAACCAAATTGACAAGTAAACATGACATTAGCACCTCCTATGCTCATACACACACATACACATGAATTTTTGACAAGTATATGCAATACCCAACACCATTCACACCCTAAGCACCAAAACACCTGAAACCCTTAAATTAAAACCCAAGGAAATCAAAATACAATTAAGGGAAATGATTACAACACAAATCGTACCTTGTAGGAGCATCCTCGTGCCTTAAGCTTCGCAAATCTGCCTCGTATCGAACTCAAACCTCCAAATCACCATTGGTCCTTTCTTTTCTCTCTCTACCTCCTCTCTAGAGCTCCAAGAGCTCCTATGGAGGCCAAATACGTTTTTGGACCATTCCTAAACGATTTGTGGTCTTTACAAACCCCTTAGGAAGCAAAAACCCGAAAAAGTCCCTCATTAAATGCACAATCAGCGACCTTCATCCGGACGACGACCTTCGTTCGGACGACCGACCACCATGGTCTGGACGAGCAACACCTAAAACCTTTGGACAAAGTCTCTGATCACTCGTCCGGACGAGACAAATGCGTAGTCCGGACGAACACACCTGGAACACCTCTAAACACCTTTAAATTGATACCCAATCTTCTAAACTCATATCCAAACACTTTCCCATCATTCTAGACATCAATTTGAAATTCTAAGGCCATTTTATAATTCTCCCAAGTTCATACCCACCGTCCGTTCCTATTTTCCAAGGATTTATGCGATACCAATCATCCCAACATTCACCATTTATAATTTTTATTCTTAAATTACACAGGATTTACAATCCTTTTAATTCTATGATCCTCAAAAATATTTATAAAATATTTATTTAATATAATTCGGGAACGGGTATTACACATACGGTGGTTTAGATTGTATTGTAGACCTTTTTGCTATATTTTTCTCTATTTTCTTTTCTTTCATGGGTATGCCCCTTGTATTTTGTATATTCATGTAGCCTTTTTTTAAATTTCAAGCTGGTTTATAAAAAAAGTTTCAACCATTCATTTAATTTTGTTTTATTTCTCTTTTTTTCAGTTTTCCTGTGCAAATCGTCCATAGTATTCCTCTATTCTCTTCATATGTCTGTGTATAAACCAAGCCCAACCAAACCGAGCTTTATATCCCAATCAATGTGGTCAGCTATATGAATCATGTTTTTCCATTGAGCTCTATCGAGGACAACATGTTCACTTAGATTAAGGATATCCTTGCATATAATAGCATCTAAAGTCAATATGGGTCTTTCTCTCCCCGTAACATTTTTATCAACTACTTTCTTGTCAACATTCCTTGCTACTGCGTCTACAGGTCTACGATAAATGTGTCTAAACTGCCTTAGTCTATTTTCTCTTAGCTTGTTCTCTATAGGTACAACACCTACTCTATCCCAAATGATTTTACTTCTAATTCTATCTTTCCTAGTCTTAACACACATCCATCTCAGTATTCTTATTTTATCTACACTCATCTTATTCATTTGTTGTTTCTTGATAGGTCAATATTCTGTCCCATATAACATTGTTGGTCTTATAGAAGTTCTATAGTACTTTCCTTTCGGTATTATAGGAACCCTTCGACCATATAAAACTCCAGAAGCGCCCTTTCACTTGAGCCACCCAGCTTGGATCCTACGAGTCACATTGTTCGTAATATATCCATATTTACTAATAACCGAACCTAAATACCTAAAATACTTGCTTTTTGGTATCTCCAAATTTTGAATTTTCACTCCTCCACGAGCACTTCTATCATCACTGAACCTACACTTATATACTCAGTTTTACCCATACTTATTCTAAATCCTTTTGACTCTAGTACTTCCCTCCAAATTTCTAATTTAGCACTAACATGTATTGCAGTTTCGTCCACTAAGACAATATCATCTGCAAACAATGTGTACCGCAGAATATCATTCTGAATATGTCTAGTCAATTCATCCATAACTAGTGCAAAAAGCTAAAGGTTTAAAGCTGACCCTTGATGTAAACCTATTGTGATTGTGAATTCACTCGTAACTCCCGTTGGTGATCTCATAGTAGTGACAGTTCCTTCACACATGTCTTTAATCACACCGATATACCCTTTTGTCACACTTTTTTCTCTCTAAAACCCACCACATAATATCCCGAGGCACCCTATCACAAACCCTTTCCAAGTCTATAAAAATCATACGGAGATCCTTCTTCTTTTACTTTTCTATGAAACTCCTTAAAAGATAGATTGCTTACATGGTAGATCTCCTTGGCATAAATCCAGTATGCTTCTCTGACATGGTTGTAACCGAACTCAAGCGATCTTCAATAACTCTTTCCCACAACTTCAGTATGTGACTCATCAACTTAATACCTCTATAGTTGTTGCAACCAATCTTATTAACCAAGACACCCCCACTTCGCCTAGACGTTTCCACACTTTGATCGGAATACCATCCGGTCCTAAGGCTTTACCCAATTTCATCCTCTTCAAAGCATTGTCCACTTCCGACTTTTGGATTCTACGATAGAACTCATATTCTAAACTTTCGCTAGGGTCACCCAATACCTCCCCACCAACGTCTTCCAAGTGGTTCTCATTCAACAACTTCTCGAAATACGTTTTCCATCTATCCTTGATCTCCTCATCTTTCACCCAAACACTAGAATCCTCACATTTTATAAACTTAACTTGACAGAAATGTACAATTTTCCTTTCTCTCAGCTTGGCGTGTTTATAATACTCTTTTGTCCATCTACTATCCATCATAAAAATCATCATAAGATTTCAACTTAGCCTCACTAACAACTTTCTTAGCCTTTATGCAAGCATGTTTATAGCTTCTAAAATTATCTTCACTCCGATCCTTTTGCCACTTTTAAAGCATTCCTTCTATGCTTACACTATGGCTTGAACCTTGTCATTCCACCACCATCTCTTTTTAGATATAGGCCCTTTCCCCTTCAACTCTCTAAGAACCACTTTCGATACTCTTCTAATAGTGTTAGCCATTGTATTCCACATCTTATCACTCTCGTCTTTTAAGTCCCACCGAGCTTCTTGACACATATTGGCCTTTGTAGAGTTTGAATTGGACAAACCCTCACAACTCTAAAAGTTTATTCACAACAATATATATGAGAGATTACAATAAATACAATTACTGATAATATTAAAAGAGAAAAAAGAACGAGTATTGTATTTCTTAATGCAATATTTCAAATACAAGGCTGAGTATAAATAGCCTAAAGACGCAATCAATCCTACCATAAATCAAGGTATTCAAATCCCTAAATTATGTTAATCAGATCCTAGATTACGGGATACTGCCTAAAAATCCTAGATTACGGGATACTGCCTAAAAATCCCAGATTACGGTATACTACCTAAATTACGGGATACACTGAATATATATAACAATGTACATTCACTCCCCCTCAAACTCAGGATGTGACATCAGAGAGCATCGAGAGTTTGTTAAGGAGACAATGGAAACGTGCAGCAATGTGAGTCTTCGTGAAGAAGTCAGCTAACTACTGCGTAGAAATGACAAAAGATAGAGTAATGGTGCCAGACTGAAGGTGTTGCTGAATGAAGTGACAATCGATCTCAATATGTTTTGCTCGCTCATTGAAGACTGAGTTGTGAGCAATCTAAATAACACTCTTATTGTCACAATAAAGAGGCGTAGGAGAAGTAACAGAGACACCCATATCTGATAGAAGCGAAAGAAATAGGGATGGCAATGGGCCGGATAGGGGACGAATTTGGCTGTCCCCGTCCCCGCCTCCCCACAATTGTCCCCCGTCCCCGGCCCGTCCTCGTCCGGGTACAAAAAATTGCCCTCCATCCCCGGCCCGTTCGGGGAACGGGGATCCCCAGCCCGCCCCCGAATTTTTTTAATATATATATTAAAATTAGTCAAAATAAGAAAATATAAATTTTAAAAATTATTTCTTACAAAACATAGTTTCCGCAACATATATAATTTTCAAAAACATAGTTTAAAACAATCTAAAATATTATTTTAAGAAAACTACATATATACTTAAAATAATAATAATATAATAATACTAATAATAACCCCCTGATCGGGTCGTGGACCGGACCGAATGTATACGTCCCTTGCCCGTCCCCGATTTTTTTTAAGTTTTGTCCCCATCCTCGAAAAATCCTCAAAATTTGTCCCCGATCGGGCCAAGGAATGGAGCGGGTAGGGCCGGACCGAGTCTTTTTGCCATCCGTACAAAGAAGCCAAACAATCTCTAAAGTGACATGAGCCATGACACGATATTCGGCTTCAGCAGTGGAGCGAACAATAACAGATTGTTTTTTGCTTTTCCAGGAGTTAAAAGAATCATTCAGAGAAACACATAGTCCAGAGGTAGACTTGCGGTCACCAACATCCCCAGCCCAATCAGCGTCAGCATAAGCCCGAAGAGTCAAGATCGAAGTAGAAGATAACAGAATACACTGATGGAAAGCACTACGAATGTAGTGTAGAATCCAAAGTAAGGCTGCCCAATGTGTAGACCGAGGGACAGAGACATAATGGCTAACCACACAAACAACATATGCAATGTCGGGACGAGTTACTGTAAGATAGACTAAGCATACCACCAACTCGCGATATTCGGTAGGATCCTCAAGGAGAACACCATCGGAAGCAAGAAACTTGGCATGTAGTTCAAGAGGAGTATCAACAGTTTTGGTGTCAGTCAGACGAACACGAGAAAGTATATCGGTGACATATTTGGACTGTGATAAGAGATACCCCTTAGGAGAGGAAGAAATTTCAGTACCAAGAAAATACCGAAGAAGGCATACGTCTTTCATTTCAAATTCCTGAAATAAATGTTGTATCACGTTATTGATAGCAACAGAATCAGAACCAGTAATAATTATATCATCCACATAGTGTAGAAGAAGAACTAGACCATGAATTGTGCGACGAATAAAAAGAACAGAGTCACGCATACTAGGTTGAAAACCAATCTGATTAGCCACATCCTGAAATCGGGCATACCAGACACATGGGGATTCTTTTAAGCCATAGAGAGCACGATGACGACAAACCAGACCAAATGGATGCGAAATTCCAAAAGGATGGCACATATAAACTTCTTCAGAAAGATACCCATTAAGAAACACATTTTCACATCCAGTTGATATAATGGCCACTGGAGATGACAACAATAGATATCATAGTGCAAACGGTGGTCATTTTTGCGACAGGAGCAAATGTCTTATCATAATCAATCCCGTATTTCTGAGAAAACCCCTTAGCAACTAAGCGTGCTTTATATCTCTCCAAAGAGCCATCAGAATGAGTCTTGACCTTGTAGATCCATTTGCAACCGATGTGATTTTTGCCATCTGGCAGTGGAACCAACTCACAAGAGTCAGATTTAATAAGAGCAGTAAGTTCGACATTCATGACATCCACCCAATGAGGATTAGTACATGCCACTTTGTAGGACCCAAACTCAAAGAAAGAGTATACACGAGACATAAAAGACTGATAGGATAACGAAAAACATCTGTTAGAGAAACTAAACCTTACTGGGGGTTTGCGGTTTTCACGGAAGTGATATCGGTGAGCAGGTGGATCGGGGGGCCACCAAGTCAGACTGGGGAGCCGGAGAATTGGAAATTGGTAGAGGAGGTACTGTTGAATGTCGAGAGTAGGCCATAGGGAATGGAGAAATAGGTTTCCAAAGAGGAGGGGAAGAGGGGTGTAGGTGAGGAACTAGGAGCAACAGAGATATCAGACACCTCAAGAGTGGAGGTATATTCTTCAGCAGAAACATCTTTGGGGAAAGGTTTGATACAAATCAAATCCTCTTTTAGGGAATGAATCATAGCATCGATAACCCTTTTGATTAGTGCCATACCTCAAAAAGACACGTAAGACACAATGGGCACTGAGCTTAGTACGATCTTTCTTGGGGAGAAAGGACGAAACAACTAGAACCGAATACACGAAGAAGGGAATAGTTAGGAACCTCACCATGCAGACGCTCATACGGAGAGCTCCCAGAAAGAAGAGGAGTAGTCATCCGATTCAGAAGATAGACTACAGTGAGGACAACCTCTCCCTAAAATAAAGAAGGGACAAAAGATGACAGCAGGAGAGACCGAGCGGTGTCAAGGATATGACGATGTTTTCGCTCAACTCTACCATTTTGAGCAGGAGTGTCAGAGCAAGAGGATTGATGAACAATGCCATATGTTTCCAGGAATGCAACAAACTCAGAAAGATTGTATTCCTGCCCAAATCAGACCAAAGAACTTTAATGGATGTAGATAATTGAGTTTGAATCATAGCATGAAATGTACGATAAACTTTGTAAAAATCAGATTTGTGTGTCAACAAGTGAACCCAAGTATACGGACTATAATCATCGACAAAAGAGACATAGTAAACAGAACCACCTTTAGTGACAATCAGAGATGGTCCCCATAAGTCAGTATGGACAAGTTGAAAAGTAGAAGTGGAAGCAGACGTGCTTTTATTAAAAGGCAAGGCTGACATTTTTGCAAACTTACAACCACTGCAATCAGAAATGTCGCTAGTTGAAAGTTTTCCCAAGAGACCAGATGTAGCTAAAAGTTTGAGACGCTCACTAGACAAATGCTCTAACCTAGAATGCCAAAGATAAAAGGAGGTGGAATGCTGATCTAAACAAAAGGATGCTGCTGCTATGGGGTTGTCTCTGTCGGAACTTTCCAAGGTATAGAGATCATCAACTCTACGACTGGTCCCGATCCGTTTCTTGGATACCCGATCCTGCAGAACACAACCAAAAGAGAAAAAAGGACGTCAAAGCCAGAGTCAAGATAGTTTGCTAATCGAAAGAAGACTTAAAGTTAACTGAGGAACATAAAAGAGATTAGGAAACGGGAAGCAGTTGGCAGATTAGAACCAATATATTTTACATGCATGGGAGAGCCATTTGCCGTGGCAATACGAATAGGAGAAATGGAGTTAACACAATGACTAAAGATGGACATATCAGGAGTTATATGATGAGAAGAGCCGGAGTGAAAGATCCAAGTGTTGGGTGCTAAAAGTTTTTCCCGCGTCGTTAAAAGTACAGGAATCCCTAATTAGACATTAATAATTTATAAACACGAAAATAAACACTCTAACTAGTAAAGTGGTTAAGTCCGAGGTCGATCTGCAGGGAAATGACGTAATTGAAGAGATTTGCTTTGTAAAGAAGTTTAGGTTTGCGATAGAAGCAGGAGGTCGCTAGCCTTTGTTTTTGTTATAAAATCTAAGAAAACTAAAGCATAAGACAAAGAAAATAAAACTAAGTTAAAATAAACAGAATGACTATGAGGGTTCTAACACCTAACCTAGGTCATGTTAGATTTTTCCAATTTCCATGACAATCACGAAGGAGGGATCACGACATAGGACCTCCCACGGAATGTTTGGCTATCAAGCACATGTCACGGGTCGAGAGATGTCACAGGGACTAGAATTTTGTTCTCTAGGCCTACTTACACTCATCGGGCGACATAGCTCAAAACACAGAGTGTACATGTCACAAACTGTCAAAGAGTTTAACGACCCTTGGTTGGACCCGGGGTGAGATCCATATGTTCCTAACCCCTATGATACCTCAAGACTATAATTTACCAAATATTAGGTGGTTTCAAGCGGAAATCATTCGCTTGAGCATTTTGTCGAACACCTAGCGGGACATCACACCAAGCATGGGTTGTGCCAAGATTATTGTCTACAACCCATCAAAGTAATTAACACCACTAGACTTAGACCCTAGGTATAAGCTCCAAACATGGCCAAACCTGTGAGGTTAGGCTCCAAACATGGAGGAATCCAACACAAGCCAAGGCTTGGGGTGCTAGTCACCCCATGGCCAAACCTATGAGGTTAGCCCTCCATTACCCTACACACAACCACAAAAATCAAAACAACACAAACAAAACAACACATGTAAAATAAAATACGAAATTTACTAAACATAACAAATAAATTACATAAATAGGAAGAGGAAGAAGAGTCTTACATCGTCAATGCTCGGAAAAACTTCCAAAACCCATGGAAAATTTTTAGAAATGAAGAGAGAAGATAGAGAAGAAAGGTGGAGCTGGAGAGAGAAGCTCTCCTCTCAACTAAACCCTAAAATCTATAAATAACATACACAATACGAATTATGCACAAGTATATACAGTCCCGACCCAAAAGAATTAAAAAATGCCATTAATGAAGCCATTTTGCAGAAAATCGCTAGGAGGGACCAGTCCCCGTAGGTCTGGGGGACCGGTACCCGTTGCTTTGTAAACCCTACTGCCCAAAATTGGGCAAAATCTGAAGAGAGGGACCGGTCCCCGTAGGTATGGGGGACCGGTACCCACCTTGAATTTTCTCTTTTTGCAGCATTTTGCTCTCTGTATCTTCAGGAATGAACAGGAGGGACCGGTCCCCGTAGGTACAAGGGACGGGTATCCGTCTGGCATTTTGAGACTCTGCTGCTGAGATGTGTCCGGGCCCGTGTCCTCACAACTTCCGGCTCTTCCGGCACTTCCGCAATGATCCACTACGTCTCGGGTTAGTATCAGGGACTTTCGGACTCATTCGGGGATCGCTAAATAACCTGAAAAACAACTAAGAACAACAAAACAAACCAAACATAAATATGAACTAAATGAAAATAAATAATCAAAGAAGTAAAGCAAAAAGAGAGAGAAATAGACACACCAAACTGCACTATTTTGTGTCTATCAGTGAGTAAGATACCTGGGGCATGAGAGCCGTGCAAACCTGAGTGAGTGGTGGTCATAGCAGTGGCTGGGAAGAATTCCTATGAATGGCTGCAATAAATGCCTTATACTGTTGATATTGTCGATCGTCATCCGGCAGAGGTCACCGGGGTCAGCGATGGATGTGTGGGGATTGCAGGAGGTCCGGTGATAGTGGCTGATGCAGAGAGCAGACAAAGAGAGCAAATAAGGGATTTTCTAGGCCAGACGAAGGTTGCCAGAAGTCCGGTGAGGTAAAGCGAAGGTTGCCGGAGAAGACAAAGAGCATGCAAGGCACCTAAAAGGTGCTACGAGGGGCGGAGAGTGCAGATCGGGGTTCATAGAGGCCAGTTGAAGGTCTTCGGTGGTCCATCGAGGTACAACGAAGGTCGTCGGAAAATGCAGAGGTCCGACAAGGCACCAGAAAACGACGACAAGTGCATATCTGGGGCTCAACAAGATCATCGAACGTCGGGGAGGGTTTGCCGGAGGTTAGAAAGGGTGACCGGAGGTCCGATGTGTCTTGTTGGAGACCGACGAGGGTCGCCTGAGAGGTACAGTGGTCTGGTGATTGCTGAATGAGGCTTGATGGTGTCGATTAGGTGCAGAGAAGGCAGATCTGAGGCTTAATAGAGTGGCCACACGCCAAGGAGGCTTTGCCGGAGGTCGACGAGGGTCACTGGAGGTCTGTCGGAGTTCCGCGATTGTCATTGGAGGTCACCGGAGGTCTGGCGGTAACTGGGTCAATTTTGTGGACGTTGTCCGCTGCTAGAGGTCTAAGGTCTTGTGTATATCGATCTCGTGTATATCAATATTACACACACACATACACACACACACACAGAGAGAGAGAGAGAGGTCTGGTGTATTGAGATCTGGGGTGTGGTGGTTGCTGGCAACAATCGCTAGCACTGGTTGCTGAAGAGACAGAGAAATGCACAATTCAGAGCAGAGAGGAGAGATCAAAGTCTGAGGAGAGAGAAGAGTGCTACAATGGTTGCTAGTACGACAACGGTTCCTGGTGCGAGTAATCTGTTACCAGCTCTGATACAATGATAATATTGAAAGAGAAAAAAGAACTGAGTATTGTATTTCTGAATGAAATATTACAAATACAAGACTGAGTATAAATAAGCAAAAAAACGCAATCAATCCTACCATAAATCAAGCTAATCAAATCCCTAAATTATGTTAATCAAATCCTAGATTGTGGGATACTACCCAAAAATCCTAGATTACAGGATACTACCTAAATTACGGGATACACTGAATATATACAATAAGATACATTCACAGTTACCCCCTTGAGGAATATACAACTATCAAATATGTACATAAAAGAGCTCTAACTTAACAAAATCCCCTCAAGTTGTTGAGAAGATATCCACCAAGCCCAACATGAAGATAAAATGGTGAAAACACCTACTACTAAGCCCTTTGGTGAATATGTTAGCTAACTGATCTTCTGATGTCACAGAAGGCATACATATCAGACACTTACTCATTTTTTCCTTTATGAAGTATCTGTCATTCTCTATATGCTTCGTTCTATCATGCTGAATAGGGTTATGAGCAATATTTATGACAGCCTTATTGTCACAATAAAGCTTCATAGGGTCTCCACCACGAATCCCCAAATCATTCAATAATGTTTTGAGACATAATAGCTCACAAACACCATGATTCATTATCACTCTATATTTTGCTTCTGCACTGGATCTAGCTACCACGGATTGCATTTTACTCCGCCAAATAACTAGATTTCTTCCAAAGAAAGTGCAATAACCAAAAGTAGAGCGTCTGTCATCCACAGAACTAGCCCAATTTACATCAGTAAAAGTTTCCAACCTCAAGTGACCATGATTGAAGAACAAAGTTTTTTTACCTGGAGCTGACTTGAGATATTTCAAAATACGATATACTGCATCCAGATGTGCCACACGTAGCTCGTGCATAAACTGGCTAACAACTCCCACGACATATGAAATATTTGGTCGAGTGCGAGTTAAGTATATCATCCGGCTTACAAGTCTCTGATATCTCTTTTTATCTACAGACTCCCCAACATCTTTATTAAGATGATGATCAGGCTCAACATGTGAGTGCAGGTTTACATCCCAACATACCTGTTTCCTCCAAGAGACTAAGATTATACTTCCTTTGGGAGATAACGATTTCCTTGTCAGATCTGACCACCTCCATCTCTCGGAAGTACCACATTGACCCTAAATCCTTGGTCTCGAATTCTTTAGCAAAACGAGCCTTAAGGTTGAAGATCTCATTCACTGCTCATAATTATATTATCAACATAGACAATAAGACCAACAATCTTATCATTGTCTTACTTGCTGAACATAGTATGTTCATCATGACTCTGTTTGTATCCAAATCTCAATATAGCCTTGAGAAGTCTATCAAATCAGGCTCTAGGTGACTGCTTCAACCCATAAAGAGTCTTTCTCAATCTACACACCTTTCCTTTAGTCGTGAAGAATGAGAAACCAAGTGGTATATCTATATACACCTCTTCTAAGTCGCCATAGAGAAATGCATTCTTGACATCAAATTGGTGGAGATGCCAATTTAAAATAGTAGCACAAGGGAGAGAGTAAAGTTTGAACAAAGTTTATCTTTGCAACTTGATCTAAGGTTTCCTCATAATCGATACTGTATGTCTGAGTAAAGCTTTTTGTAACAAGTCTCGCCTTATACATCTCAACAGTCCCATCAACTTTCTATTTTACCATGTACACCCACTTGCAACACCTACTTTCTTTCCCTCCGGAAGAGTCACTAGTTCCCAGGTGCCATTCTTTTTCAAGGCTATCATCTCCTCTACCATAGTTTCTTTCCACTTAAGTATTATGAGAGCTTCCTTCCAACACTGTGGGATACAAATGGAAATGAGAGAAGAGAAAAAGGCACAATAGGAGGAGGATAAACGATGATATGAAACAAACTGTGAAATAGGATGTTGGGTACAACTTCTAACGCATTTTATAAGAGCAATAGGAGCATCAAGATCATTAGAATTAGTAAGGAAATGAACATTACCAGGTGAATAAACTGGGGAATCGGAGACTGGAGTAGGTGACAGTGATTGGCAAAATGGCAATTCTCTGGTAGACCGTCCCTTTTTTCGTCGAGCAGAAGTCTTCAGATTAGACCTATCCAATCTTCCACCAATATCATGTTCTTCCCTTTCGCCAGACATTGGTTCATATTCCTCAATGTTATCCTTCTCCCCCCAGGTTTGCCTTGCCACCCCCACCATGACCAGGTAACGGAGGTATCGGAAAATAAGACGACAACTCCTGATTATAAGGTGTCAACATCTATTCCTCCTTGTTATTCTTCTCCTGAAGAGATGTAAGGGAGAGAGGATAGAAAGGTTGAGTTTCCCAAAACTTGACATCCGTAGAGAAACATTTTGCGGGAATAAGGGTCATAACACTTATAGCCCTTCTGCGTAGGAGACTAGCCAAGGAAAACACATCTACGGGTTTTGGGATCCAACTTACCACCAGATGTCTTAGGGTCATGTACAAAACACACATAACCAAAAAATTTTGGTGGAAGAGAAGATGCCCGAGAACCACCAGGAAGAATTGCAAGAGGAGTGTGGAATTGAAGAACACTGGAGGGCATGCGGTTGATGAGGTAAGTTGCAGTAAGAATAGCTTCTCCCCAAAAGTGTTTAGGAATATTCATGGTGAACAAGAGCAAGCAAGCTACCTCAGCAGGATTCCTATTTTTACGTTTCACAATTCCATTCTGTTGTGGAGTGCCAACACAAGACGTCTAAAAAAATTCCATTAGCGTTAAGGTAAGCTCGAAAAGTCATCAATATACTCAGTACCATTATCACTATGGAGGATCTTAATATTGGTGTCAAATTGAGTACATACCATTTTGTGAAAAGTTTGAAAACATGGAAAGTCTTCATTTTTAGATCGAAGTAAATACACCCAAGTAACACGAGAGTAACAATCAATAAATGTGACAAACCAACAATAACCAGAAAGATAGGTAATGAGAGAAGGTCCCCAAACATCGGAGTGGATAACCACAAAAGGAGCCTCACTTCTTTGATTAATAGAATCATAAAAGGAGCGTTTATGTTTTGCAAGTTCACACACTTCACAAAATTGACTTCTACGACATTGTTTAATCAAATTATGGAAAATTTTATCCAAAATCCCAAAAGATGGATGGCCTAAACGTCCATGCCACCGTGTTACAAAGGTGTTGATACCCAATTTTGACTAAACACTCAAAACTCAGAAATCGGAAAAACAGTCTTCCGACAGATCAAAATGCACTTCCGGAATGTTTGGACTTCTCACGAGCAGCACCGATGTCATCCAGAGACAATATTTCAATCAAAAAACATCGGTAAATTGTTAAGGAACATTTACCCAAAATCAGAATTTCAAGCCGAAGCACAGTTCGGGACAAACAGTAATCAGACGGTTCACAAACCTCCTCCTTGCATGCATTACGCTCCGGAATCGTCAAAATCCCGCACGAGCAACCAAAATCATATTTCGGAATAGAAAGTCAACAACAATCTTGTTACTGGGAAGGGATTGCATAAAAAATGAATTCATCTGATCAAAATTCGGAATTTAGGACATAAGGAAACTATTTGTTTATTTCATTGTAAAAGAAAAACTGGAAGACGGCGACTCATCTTTAGTAGGGAAAACAGAACGCCTATCCATTCAATTTTCACTGCAACAACCATCCGACCTCAGAAATCGGCAAACCAAATTTCTACGGTCCTCATCTGCAAAGTCAGACATTTCCTGCTGAACAGATCCAGCGGAGGAAGAGCAGTCCAAGAGTTGCACCTAAAACTTCTGCTCTTGTTTAAAGCAAAAGAGTCATTTTCAGGGTTTTCCCAGAAAATGTCCGGTTCAAGCCCGAGATATTTTCTATATTCACGATTCAACTCAGGGATCATCAATATCCACTTCGAATTGTTAAAGACCGAGTTCAACAGGAAGCTGACCAAACGCAAACAGAAACTTCAGACAAATTTCAGAGCACAAGATCACTTTTTCAATTTTAGATATTTTCTTTTAATTTATTTTTAATTTTCCAAAGCGAAATGGACTGACATTGCATCATAACCCGAGTCCAAAATATCTAACCCAACCACTTGCTTGCGCACCAGCCCATTGACTGGATTACGTCATATGTCGCATCTATAGATGAGACTTTGACTATATATAGACCCCTCTCCTTCAGTGGAGAGGACCCCCAAGCATCCCAATTGATGCCATTTTATTTCTAGATCAAATTCCCTCCGGACAGAACCCTCTCTCTTACATAAAAACCCTTACAAATCATACCAAAACTACCTCAAATCCTTACCAAACTTCCTCAAACCTTTCAAACCTTCAACCAACTTCAAAGTTCATCCAAGAACATCTTTCTCAAGCCAAATTCCAGCAACCAAAAGTCTTAACCAAAAAATCCAAATCCCAAAAATCCTATAACCTACTTGCCGAAAAACCCAAAACCCCGACAAACCTAGTCGAACTTTTGCCAAATTTTCTTGGAAACTATTTTCTTTTTCTTCTCTTTATTCTTTGAGGAATTTCTCGATATCACGTTCTAATTCATAGTTTGGTATTAGGATCGGTTTCATTCCGTACGCTATACCTTATTATGATTTAAAGAACGTATCGCTAGAAATCTCATTCTCGAAGTATAAATAGTCAAGATATACAAAGATTACAGTTTCATTTACGCATTCTCTTATCATTTATACTTCTTTTCTTTGCTGCCAATGTAGATATCAAAGTGATAAAAACTCTTATTCATATTTTCTTCTCGTTAAAATCTGGCACATGTAAGGCTAAGCCTACTACGTTGTCATGAAACATGAATACGTTTTTCTCATAGTTATTTGGGGCGCGAGGCGCAACGAGGCACAAAGGGCCTGCTGGGGTCTAGGCGCGAGGCGCGCGCCTTATCGAAGCGAGTCGCAATAAGGCAGAAAAAATAAAAAAAATAGTATACACCAATATTTGTAATTATAAATACGAAGGCAATAAGTAAAATGACAAATTAAACAAAAGCATAAACGTTCAATGTCGAAATATAAATAAAACAACCACATTCGTACTTGTACTCCACCATAAACTAATCATCGTCCTCATCAAAATCAACATTATATAAATCTACATCTTCTTCTTCTTCAACATCCGGTAATATGTGCATTTGATCTTCCATTGATTTTTTTGTGACATAAAATCTTTAATTTCTTGTCGAACTTCGGGTGGACATCTCGGGCAAGCTGTGACATTCCTAAACCCCCCTGGTAGGTGTTGTTTTACCCGATAAACACTGGCATTGCTGATCTTGTCACAAAAACGGCACTTGAACTTGTCCCTATTAGTGGGATCAACCAAATCAGCATATTTCCATGCCAGATTTTCTTTCCTCATTCGTTTGACATTTTATAAACCTATTCACACATAATAACCAAATCAACCAAATCAACGATGTACAACACATCTACGTAATATACAACACATACAGCAGAGACAGAGAGAGAACAGTGGAGGGAGAGAGAGATGCAGCGTGAGAGTGAGAGAGAGGTCGTGAGAGTGAGAAACGAGAGACAGAGAGAGAACAATAGAGGGAGAGACAGAGATCGTGAGAGAGAGAGAGTACCGTGAGGGAGGGAGCAGCGAGAGCAAGAGAACCGTGAGGGAGCAGCGAGCGAGAGCGAGAGAGATGCAGCGTGAGAGTGAGAGAGACGCTCAGTTGGGTTTTAGGGTTCTTTAAAACGCAAGAGGCGCGCGCCTCACGCCTCCGCTGCGCCTCATGCCTCCGGCGCGCCTCGGCTCATCCG